>AYEL01089007.1:0-33781 GCA_000484575.1 Olivierus martensii | reverse complement strand
CTTTTTTAGAATCGCTATCCGAATTAATATTCGAATATACTGGGATAAATACATTATAAAATATTTATCCCAGCGACAACTGCTTTATTAGATTAACTCAAACAAAAATCCTGATTAAAATTCAATATTTATAATGTCTATTTACTGTTTCACCTGTGATTCTCAGCACTTCATATATAAAAGTTGCGAAAGATCGTATTCATTCCGATATTGTTCATTTTTAAATCGATGATTAGCCTATAATTTAGATATTTTCATTAGTTTATCTCTTTATCCCTAATTTGCTACATTAATATTTATTATGTTACCTAATGTATTTATAAAACATAAAAGTAGAAGATAGTCAATGAAATAGTGTCCTGTTGTATAAATCTAAAACCCATTCAATGCACCTTCCTACCCCTGTTGCTAACCGACTGCCTGCATGATTGCTACCACGTTCTACTTACACTGATCTACTGCTGGAGTAATTACGCGGTCCGTTTTTGCATATTGTAGGAAAGCCCAACTGTTTCCGCTAATGTTCGGATCTTTCTGCAACCGACTGTACATCCAAAAGCTATTTATACTACTGCATTCGTTGATTATTAAATAAATATAGTCTATAAAACAGCACTTTCTATGATAACATTCAAGAGAACAACTTTATTATTTAGAAATGTTTTTGGTAGTTAGTACCATCATTAGCTAAACATAAACTATAAGAAAAATATCTATATAAACAAAACAAAATTATTTATAAAAATTCCAGAATGTTTTAATATCACTTGCGTTACATTTATAAACAAATTCTTATTTTTAAAATAGATTTAAAATAAGTTTATGTTCAATTGATGATGGTACTGAGTCCAGAAAATGTTTATAAATAATAAAGTTGTTCTCTTGAATGTTACTGCAGAAAGTGCTGTTTTATAGACTATATTTATGCACATCCAAAGGTGCATTTTTAGCATACTACGATGTTTTATTTCAAAAAAGATAAAAATTCAGAGCAAACTTATAAAAAGTTATTCAAAGTTTATGGAGAAAATGCCATCAAAGGATGTGTGTTAGAAGTGGTTTGCAAAATTTTGTTTCTGGGGATTTTTTACTCCAAGATGCACTATATTCTGCCTGGCGACAGAAGATTAAGAACAACCAAGTGAAATATTTAATTGATGATAATCCTCATTACACAATAAGGGAAATTGCACAAATTTTCCAAGTATCAAAATCAAGTGTAGAAAATTCTTTGGATCAATTTGACTATGTCAGCTGGCTTGATGTTTGGGTTCTGCACAAACTGAGCAAAGCAAATCTCATTGAACAAATTTTCATTCTGTAATTCACTTAGCAAACACAAAGAAAGTGATTCTGAAGGGGATGATGATGTGAGATGAAAAATGTTCAACAATATTAACCACAAAAGATCATGCAGGTGCCACTTCAAACTACTCCAAACCATTTTGAAAGCAGGGCTTCATCCATACAATTTAATGAAATTGGAAGATGTGTTATTCTATGAATTACTTCCAAGGAATACAATGATCAATTCATATGTGTACTGGTGATCAGCTGAATAGATAGTGCAGATTGATCCAAGAAACGCATTCAGAATTGCATCTCCTTCCTAAACTTTCATAAAAAAACATTTAAACCCACATATATAGCTATACTATAAGTACAATTGGTTTTGGAGTAATACCTGCTTTATGTAGAAATTTGATTATGGCTGTTCTCCACTGAGTTGGAAAAATCCAATCTTAAGATAACAATTAAATAATATTAGAATAGCATTGAAAGCATGTTTGCCATATCACCACTGATACCAGCAATGTCAAGAGGTTTATTACTAGGAATTTTTAGGAAAGCTCTTTTAACTTTGTTAATAGTAAATAACCAGTCATTATCATCAATGGGGGTAGATGAAGTTTTCATTTTAATTTCATTTTGATGAGCGTAATTGTATCAGATAATGCATTGCTTTACAGCAGCCAATCATTTCCAGGGAAATTGCAGTCAAGCGTACTTTGCACATGGGTAAGTGATATTGGGTCCAGAGTTACAATACACCAACAACATCCAATTAGAGAACAGAAAATTTATTATAGATGTTTATATACCAGATGAGACCATTTTTATATATGTTAGGATTTTGTCACATAAATAAATAAATTTATAAAAAGTATTGCAAAAAACTGTGTAAATAAAATAAGAACAAGTTAATAAAAATAAAATATTTTTAAAGAATTCATGTAATTTTTTAAAAATTATATGATGTAACTTCAATTAACAAATGTTACATAACTCGTAGTTTTTTATCAATAATTTCTGAAATTTTCAGGTGATTTTTTTCATTCATGGCTCATTTTGTTTAGAAGACTTATCACTATCTAAAAATATTGACTATTTCATTGGATGGCTAAAATTTCATATAAAAATATTGTGTTTTTGCCAATCTTGTATATGTAATGAAAAGTTATGAAAAAATTAAATTAGAAACTAATGCTTACATCATTAGAAAGAAAACAAAAAATGCAATAAACGCTGAAAATTTCAAAAGATTTTGATGAAAATTAAGTGAGATTTCACATTCACAATTTTAATTTTTTTATTTTTTTTTGCATATTAATTAGGTTTAATTGAAAAAATAGCTGGCAGTGAAAGGGGTATTAAGGAGTAAAATTAAAAATGCAAATACAAAATTAATAATTAAATTAAAATTATTTAGAGTGAAAAATAAAATAAATAAAGAAATAAATTATAAATTATATTGGCTTTTTCACATATTCCTACCTCTAAATTTATTGCAGTATTTGCTTCAGTTAAACATATATCAATAGCATCTATAGACAGTCTGGTCATCCGATACTTCATTTCTTCAGGACTTGGACACATATAACTAGGTGTACTTTCTGGACAGTGGGTTTGAACATGCTCATGATGACAAAATTTATAAGGTGTTGGAGGTTGTAGGGCACAATCTGACTGCTGAACTTGAAAAGCAAATATTTCCATAGCAGCAACTGTATTATATAACTAAAGAAAGACAAAATATTATTATAATAAATCAAGTATTGCACATATAATCTCATAAATAAATTAATATTGCATCATAATTATTAATTTAAATTCCTGTTAATCCCTATCCTTCACAAAATAGCTGACTCTTCCTCAGGGGTGGGCAGCCTATGACAGAGTTTGTTTGCCCTGTCACCTATTACTCTACCTGAATGAAAAACAGCAACACTTGTTAACAAAAAAAAAAAAAAAAAAAAACTCTACCTGAATGAAAAACAGCAACACTCGTAAAAAAAAAAAAAAAAAAAAGCTTAAGTAAATCAAGCACTGAATTTTACAAGATAAATTTTTCTCCTAAAAGCAAACATACATCCTCTTTATTCATTGCCTTTTTCTTGTTGTTTGTTGCTCATTTGAATCAAAGTCCTGAAGAATTTTCAGGCAGGTTCAATAAATCCAATCTCTTAATCAATTTTTGAAATTGTCATGATCTGATCTTTGGCTTAGATTTTTTTCTGCAATTAGATCTCTTAAATGATCTTATAAGGGAATTAGATTTCTTTAATGTTAATTCCTGATTGTCAACACATATTTCCAAAAAAAAATTTATCTTATTTTTTCAAATCTAATTCCTAATTATTTATGTCTGGTTAAATGGGTTTTAGATATGTTTACTATGTAAGCTATAAGCAAGAAAGATCGAAAGCATACTCCAGCAACTAGTTTGAATTTTTGTAGCCATAGCAATGCAATGAATCCATAAATTCATTTTAAATTATGTGATTTTTAAACTCTGTTCTAGAATGTGCATGTTAGGTCATAAACAACAACACATTTTAATTCTGATTTTACTGAAGAGAGTATGAAAGTACTGAAAATGTTATATAACAATAAAATATAACCTAATACTGTCAAATTAATCCCTTGATGCATTTAACAGAAATTTTTATAATTTTAAACAATTTAAACTAATGTTAGCATCATCTTATAATTAATAAATATATTAATGATTAAATCAAAGAGTGGCACTATCTATGAATTAATGATTAAACTAAAATTTTTTAATTAATTTATCTGAAGAAAAATTTGCTTCAGGCTGAATTGAACTGGGGACCTTTGGGTTACCATCCCAATGTCATAATCACTAGACTATCAAGGAATGCAGCAAATTGACTCTTCAGTACTTTAATTTATTATCTGATGCTATATTAAATAAATGCTGATTATAAGTTTTTAATAATTAATTAAAAATTTATTAAATATAGATATCATAGTCATTTCTGTTTTGTTATATGATATAAAAATTACTTAAATTTTAACCAAAATAAAAAATTTTTCTTCAACCAAGAAGTAAGAAAACTGATTTTTATGGAATGAGAAAGATCTCAAGAAACATTGATAACTGCTAGTTAATAATAATGTGCTAAAAATGTGCCTTTCCAGTCATCACTGTGTTAAATGTATCAATATTTTGAATTTTATCTGTACATAAAAACACACAAATGCATATTGAAATAAATTATTCTTGTTTCTTCTGAAAAGAGTCATAAATTAGTGTATGATGAAAAATGAGATTTTATAGCAATTTTAATTAATGCATTTTAATAGATATATTTTTATATCATCATCATTAATTAAAATAAAATATAATTGCAAAACAATTATTATATACATAATAATGAAAAATTAAATTAATAGTAGTAACAATATATATCAAAATACTTACTTGAGGAAGAGTCAAACGACCAGTAATATCTCCCATTTGTATTTCTACTAACCAAGCATATTCTAGTGTTTCACAATCTAATGATCGTTCTGCATCAGAAAACATAGCATCCCCTCTTACCTTTAAATACAATAATAAATTTTTAAATATAAAATAAATAAACTCCTCATTAAAATTCTTTCAGATAAAGTTTTCTAATAAAATCCAATATTTTCTTGTATTTTTTCATATAAACTAGAAAATTTTTCCTATCATACTTGAATTCAAATGATTACCTGTAAAGCTGCAACTGCAAGATGGCCATTTTTCAGATGTGCATTACTATCAGGTCTTTCAAAAACATCTGTTGTACTAAGAATCAAAGGTGATAAAAGTAATTGTAACTTAGTTTCTCTGTATGTCTTATGAAGTTCAAATGCAAGTCGTTCCAAATATAAACACTGACAAGTTGGATCTTGTTCAGTACAATTCTTACATAAATAAATAAATAGAGTACAACTTGTTAGCTTGCCGATGTTCCTCGCGAATTTTTCCAACCATAGGGCTTAGTTGACGCATTGAGGAAGAGCAAAATTGTCCGACCGAGTGAAAAAAGCTGGGACCGAAATATGATTGAGGCCTTAGAAATCATCAAAAAGAAAAGGGGAGGATATGTGATTAATTTCACGGAGCCGGAAACGGTCCCAAGTGCGTGGAGGTGGATATACAAAGCAAGAAAAACAGGATACGCTATCGGTTTCTTGACATTCCCGTAAAGGAATGTAGGGCAGTTTATGTTTAATTTTGCCTGTAATATATCGTTTTATATATTTATTTTTTTTTACTTTTTTTACTTTTATTTTTGTTATTATTTTATTTTTTATCTTTTAACAGTTTCTTAATACTTTATATTTTGCCTGTAATATATCGTTTTATATATTTATTTTTTTTTTACTTTTTTTACTTTTATTTTTTTACTTTTATTTTTTACTTTTATTTTTGTTATTATTTTACTTTTTATCTTTTAACGGTTTCTTAATACTTTATATTATAAAAATGATATTTTTATAAAAAAATTGTTAAAAAATTGTGTAAAAATTGTTTGTTCTATATGTAATGTAATCTGGAGATGGAGTCACGTAACAAATGTATTGCTTGGCTGTCAGGAGGAGCTAAGAAGAGTGCATCCATATGTACACCGGCCTTTTAAATCTTTACCATGTATTGCTTGGCTGTCAGGAGGAGCTAAGAAGAGTGCATCCATATGTACACCGGCCTTTTTAATCTTTACCATGTTTGTTTGTTTTTATGTGTTAGATCTCCTGCTCATGTAAAGCAGGGTTAGTTAGATTGTAACAGCTGAGGAAGATGCCAAGAGCGTCGAAAGCGTTTCTGAATAAAAATCTTTTGACTGCTAAAGGGCTCTTGTGTAGTTTTGCTTGTAATTTGTATTTGGTGCAATCTGATTGAACGTTTAATATGAATGCGGCTGAGCCAGCTAAGAATTTTATTAAGATAAACATGAAGATTTTCCGCTTAGAAGAAAAACTTGGAGTCCTGAAGGAGTGTAAACTGAACAAAGTGTATCCTATGTCTGTGTACAGATTCAGAGTTCTTGTTCAGGACCTTAGGCTAGAGAAGGAAGTTAAGAGGAGATGTTTTGCTAGAGGTCTCTCTGCTGCCAAAAGGAAGCTATATGCGATGAAAAGGCAGCTGGAAATGGCAAAAGTGGACTTTGAAACTTTGGATAGTGTTATTATTGAAGAAACGTTGGCAAAGCTTAAATATTTTATTGAATTGAAAAGACCAAAAATACGGGCGAACTATATAAAGTGAACTTTGACCCTTTCAGTGCAAAGCTTAAATATTTTATTGAATTGAAAAGACCAAAAATACGGGCGAACTATATAAAGAAATTGCGGTGGATTTTCCAAAACCAACTGAAAGGGTACAAAAAGAAGGTCAAAGTGAAAAACAGCCCTTTTGTTATGGATAATCTGGTTCTACCTGACTTTGTACTGAAGGCGACCTCTGAAGGCCCAAGTTATAGTTTTCGTAGAAACTGTGACTGGGATAAATCAGTTACCCAGATTGAAAGGGTTCTGCGGGGCACCAAGCAAGAGGAGGCAGATAGGATAAGGTGGAAAATAGCGGAGGAGATGAAGAGGTGTAACGTGAACAATGGAAAGAACGAGGGCATAGGTAAGGAATTTAGATATGCGACTAGACTTACTGTTAGGTGGCTAAAAGAAGACAACGTAGTTTGTACGAGGGCGGACAAGAGAACAACCTAGTGTTTATGAAGAGGGAAACTTATCAGCGACTTTTAAACGATTACATCAAAGAAACTGGGTCAGAAGAGTTGAAATCTGACCCAACTAATAAGGTTTGTCGCTGTGTTAACAAACTTATGAAATGTAAGGCGCTACCAGGGTTCCTAAAGGACTCGACTGTGACGACACCTGCATGCCCACGGCGTTTTGGATTTGCTAAAATTCATAAAGAGCCGGTAAAAATTAGGCCAATTGTTGAAAAGTTTAGGTCGCCGCTTTATTTATTAGAGAAAAAACTGGCTAAGTGGTGTAGGTTGAGACTAAAGGGTTATGAGTACTCGGTTAACTGTACAGAGGAGCTACTAGATAAGCTGTTGGAGAAAGGCCCGTTTCCGGATGAAACACTTACGACGTTCGACTTTGAATCTCTCTATCCCTCTATTCGGATAGAACCGGCTTGTATTGAACTGTATCATCTACTTTGTAATGGTCTGCAAGAAGCAGAGGACAGAAAGGGCTGTTGCACGTTTCTGAATAAAAATCTTTTGACTGCTAAAGGGCTCTTGTGTAGTTTTGCTTGTAATGTTCTTATTTTTTAACAAAATCTATGATGATATTAATTTTTGTATATACTTTAAATTTTACTTAAATATAATAAGATTACATAAAAATTTGCTAATATTATTGTATATGTTAAGTTTTATTAGCTTGTATTGTTACTATAGTAACAAATGCTTTACATGTTGCTTCAGGTACCTAAGGTAATGCAACAACTCAAATTTTTGTTATTTAAAGTTACTGTGGTAATATTCTTTTAAATGTATATTCAAACACCTTTTAATATAATTTGGTTGTTTGTAGTACTGAGGAGGGCCTTAATAGGATCAAAAGTGCTATAAAGTAAAAGTTTTTTCTACAATCCTAGTATGATTTATCTTTTTTGATTGTATCGTTTTGGAGCTTTTTTATTTGGATTTTATTAAAAAGGAATGTACAAATAGTTATCTTTTCATGGTTTATGCTATATTTATCAATCAACCTAATGTCAAAACTTTATGCCATAAATGTTTTTTGGTGGTCTATTTAAATAGACTTCTTCAAGGCTAAGCTTTAATATTCCATAACTATTTTCAGAATTTTTATCAGTATATATTTTGTTCCTAATGTTGGTCACATCATTTAGAAACTATTCCTATATAGTCCCTGGATCTCCAGTTTGCTAAAATGTAGGATTATATCCTATTCATAGATCAGGATTCCAAGGAGCATAGCATCAAGTTTAAACTAAATATGATCAATTTCAAAATAATAAATTCAGAGATAACAAATATTCAACTTACCTCCTCTACAAGCTTGTATAAAAAATAGTTTAGGTCGACCTATTAATGCAGGACAGTTTTCATTATTGAAAAGTTTGAAAATATTTTTAAGATAAACTTCTTCACAATCAATTCCATATAGTAATTCTTTAGTTCCATGTGACATTATTATTATTATACAAGAATGTAAATAATAATGTTCTGGTCTTCTAGCAAAATCTTCAAATATTTTCATCATATCCTAATATGAAAAACGATTATAAAAATGACATTTGTATGTTGAAATGTTAAAATAAAATTAAATTTTTTTAAATCTTAAGTAAGATTTAAAAAAATCTTACTTAAGATTTTTTTAAAAAAAAATCTTAAGTAAGATCTATCTTAAGATCTCTCTTAAGATAGATCTTACGATCTATCTTAAGAGATTACGATCTTAAGATTGAGTAAATGACATTTGTATGTTGAAATGTTAAAATAAAATTAAATTTTTTTAAATCTTAAGTATAACTGAATGAAACTAATCTAAATTATATTTGAGTGGCATTTAATATTAAAATTTATTCTCAAAGATTTATAGATTTTTTTGCATAAACAACAGTGAACAAAGGTAAAGATTTAAATATCAATCTTAATATATCTAATAATTTTATTAGTAAAGTGGAAAAACAAAAACAAATTTTAATTATTTAAAATTATATTTATGACATATAGTAAAATACAGGTAGTTCTTTGTTTACATATTCTCACATTTTGTGTTCCCAGAATTAAGAGGTTTTTCAAGAATCAACTATCAAAAACATCAAAAATATGAATGTTAATTGCAATAAATAAATGCTAAACATTCATAAATATGACATTTCAAATATGTATATATTGGGTTGACCAATAAATTCATGTAGTTTTTGCTGACAGGTAGGTGTAAGCATTGCAAAATGTAACTTACTTCAGTTCAATTCTGGAGATCATTCATCCATTTGACAGGACATTTCAAGCTATGAAATTGTACGCAAATTGGTTAAATATTTTTTAATTTCATGTTAATTTAAAAACAAAAAATCAAAACAAGCATTTTTGACATATTTTGTTGTTTATTTTTAAAAAAGGGGAAAATCTGATGCAAGCATGTAAAAAGATTTGCATTGTGTATGGTGAAGATGCTTTATCAGAATGTGTGTGTCAAAAGTGGTTTGCCAAATTTCATCATGGTGATTTCAACATTAAAGATGCACCACATTCAGGAAGACCACTGGAGAACTGATAGCAACAAAATAAAGGCACTAGTCGATGCAAATCGTCACTACATGGCACAAGACATTGCAGAAACTCTATAGACATCAAAATCAAGCATGGAAAATCATTTAAAAAGGTGTTTGGATACATGAGTAAACTTGATGTTTGGATACCATACCAACTTAAAGAAGGTCATCTGGTTAAAATGCATTACTATATGCCAATATTTTCCAAACTGTGGGGCACTAGGGGGCATGAGTCTATTTCAAGGGAGGCGTGGAAGAATTAACAAAAACAACATTTTTGAGACAAACAAATAAAAAATAAATTCAAAATGATGTCAAGAAAAATTTAATCAGACAAAAGTGTTATAAATACAATACAAATATTCATGTACCTAGAAACTTTCTGCTGTAGCTGTTTTAAAGACAAAATAAGGATTTCGTTTAGTGACTGAAAAAGAATTGTGAGTAGCGATATCTTCCATGACATCCGATTTGAGAGAATTTGTACTGAAAAACAAGCCACCCATTGCATTAAACATATGTTCTATTTTTTTTTTTTGTAAGATTTGTTTAATTGCATTAAAAATTATCCCACTATAATAAATATATATTTTTTTATGTATAAGAACTTTATTTACATAGAATGTGGTATATTGTTTTGTAGTATTAAACTGTAATTTATAAAGTATTTATAAAATTAGACTGTTATGAGAATGAGGGGGGCATACCAAGTTTTTATGAAAAAAAGGGGGCAGACACAGAAAGTTTGGAAACTATTGACATATGTCATTCACTTTTGAAACATTATGAAAATGATCCATCTTTGAATGATAACAGGCAATAAAAAATGGATCATCTACAGTAACATTGAGCAGAAAAGATTGTGGAGAAAGCATGATGAACCAGCCCAAAGAACTTCAAAAGCACAACTTCATCAAAGGTACGTTATGTTCTCAATTTGGCGGGATTGGAAAGATATCATGTTTTTTGAACTGCTTCCAAGGAATGAAACAATTAATTCGAGTGTGTATATGATAACTGGATAAATTAAATAATGCCAATTCATCAAAAATGTCCAGAATTAGTGGATCACAAACAAGTTGTTTTTCATCACGATAACCCCAGACCACAATCATCACTGGAAACTTGCCAGAAATTGTTGCAGTTAAGGTTGGTTCCCACTATCCTTTGCGGAAAGTGGAATGATTAAAACTGCCACGGATAAATGCGTCAGTAATTCCTCTTACTGGTTCCCACTATCACAGTAAGAAATGCTTTCCCCAAGATTCTTAATGTTGTTCTCATTATTCATTTCATGTAAAACAAAATGGACGCTAAGCAATAAAAGGCACTCGCTGTTTACAAAATGATATTAACAGCTGCAGTAAATGAGGAAACTGAAACAAAACTGAGGAAGAAAAAATGTTGGATCAAAGATATTTATAAGAAGAAACACAAACAAAGTTTCTATGCAAATTTGATTAACAGGATGAGATTTAACCATGATTTAACAATAGAGAATCCCATCATCTTGACTTAAAGTTGATAATGATTCAACATCACAAAATGGATTGATTTGATTTATGGACATTACCTCAACAGATTTTACCATTATAGTAAATGAAAAGGAAGCTTGATATTAGCACACTCAAGCAGGCCACTTTTTAACACAAAAAAAAAACTATTTTAAGAAACGTTTTCGGCTACAGTTTGCCCTAATCAGCTTTAACATTCGATTACAGTTTTATTCTAGAACTTAGAACTCGTTTTAGAACATATGAATTCTTTACTATTTAAAATTCAAAATATAAATTTATGATGTTTAGCTAACCATAAATTTAAATATAGAAATATAAACTAAACATAGATAAATCAAAGGACAAATAAAGAAGAGAAAACGAAGAACGCTAGAACTCAATGATGTAATTACAGTAATAGGAGATATAAATATCCCTCCTTATATTGAAGAACTACTCAAAAAAGGCCCATTTTACACTCTCAAACAGTAAACACTATCCAGGAAATGATTCCAGAGTTTGAAAAGATCATTATGAATATAGCTGAAGCAGAGAAAGAAAGATACAGATGGAAATTTGTAGAAGAAACAATTAAGGCTAAAAAACGGAATACTAAAATCAACCACCAAGCAAGGAAAGAAAGGATACTAGTTAAAGAAGCATATGAATGGCTGTCTAGTAATAATTTGTCAATAACTACAGAGGATAAATCAAAAAGGTAGTGCTACCCAAAAGACAAACCTATGATGATTTTATGGATGATTATATAGAGCAAACAGGAGCGATCATGCTGGAAAAAGACCCGAAATGAAAAACAAGAGCCTTCCAGATTTCCTAAGGGTGAAAAAGATTGCTAACCCAGCATGCCCAAGGCTTTTCAGGTATGCAAAAACACATAAAGACCCTTTAAAATTTCGACCAATCATTGAAAAATGCAGATCTCCCACCTACAACTTAGAGAAAACTATGGCCAAGTGGATCATTTCGAAGATCGCAGGATACGAGTATACAGTGAACTCGACGACAGAGAATCCAATATTCACTACACTCAACTTCAAAAAGCTATACCCCTCACTTAATATAGCACCGACATGCCTATGTCTATATAGGTTTCTACTGACAAACCTCCCGATTCCAATACACAACCCAGGCCTATGTAGAGACCTTGCTAATTTATTATGCTATTTTTCTTTTTACGGTTGTAATCCTTCCCTTTATATAAAGTTAGTAATAAGAAAATGTTTATAATAATACTAATTTACTTTTCACTTTTCTTCTTAAATATAACTAATAAAAATTCGACAGCTCATTAAGTGAAAAACAACACAAAATTTAAATTTAATACCGTAGAACTTTCGGCTTAATTAAGCCATCATCAGCAGTTGATTTTTACAAATAAGAATAAATCATTAGAATATATTTAAAATTTGAAAATTAAATATTAAATACAACTATAACAATAAATATGAATAAATTATATAGGAAATATATATATATTGTGTTATATAAATTAATTATTCACAATTGAAAAAAGAGTTACACTGCCAGAGCAAGTAATGCAAGTTTTTGACTTTAAATCACTTTATCCTTCAATCAAGTTGGAACCAGTGTGCCTTTTATTATATAGATTTTTATTACAACACTTACCAAAGAGCCAATGCAATCCAGATATCATAAGAAATATTTGCCACATCATAGTTCATAAGTCCTACTTCTTATACAATAATACTCTGTATTTACAAACAGTTGGGGTTCCAATAGGCAGCCCCTTAGCTGGAGTCTTAGCAGAACTTGTTGTTAGATATAAAGAAAATAATATTCTACCACCCTTGATGAATCGTATTATACTTTATAAAAGGTTTATTGATGATATTCTAATTATATCAGAAAAAAGTAATCAACTTGTAGATCTAGATGAGAGATTATCTGATAGTGCACTTGGACTAAAGCTGGTTAAACAAAAAGAAAGTGAACAACAAATTCAATATCTCCACATACAAATAGACATTGTTAAAGGAGAATATAACTTAAGCATTTATAGGAAAGATACATATATCCCACTGTTCATTAGAGCTGAATCCAAAGAACTCTGGTCATATAAAATGGCTTCTTTCAGAGCATTGCTACAAAGAATTACATCTCACTGTACAACGACAGTCAGTGTTAATGAAGAACTTGAATGGATTAAGGAACAAGCAATATGCCATGGGTATACTGAAAATATCATTACCCATTCATGGGACAAAATTTCTAGGGGGAAATCTTTAAGAAAAACAATGAAATTGAAAGAAACGATAAAATGTTTTACAAAGTTGATATGAATCCCATTACTCTGAAATATAGAAAGAAATTAAGAGAAATTCACAGGTTACAAACTTGTTTTTAATACATACAAATAGACATTGTTAAAGGAGAATATAACTTAAGCATTTATAGGAAAGATACATATATCCCACTGTTCATTAGAGCTGAATCCAAAGAACTCTGGTCATATAAAATGGCTTCTTTCAGAGCATTGCTACAAAGAATTACATCTCACTGTACAACGACAGTCAGTGTTAATGAAGAACTTGAATGGATTAAGGAACAAGCAATATGCCATGGGTATACTGAAAATATCATTACCCATTCATGGGACAAAATTTCTAGGGGGAAATCTTTAAGAAAAACAATGAAATTGAAAGAAACGATAAAATGTTTTACAAAGTTGATATGAATCCCATTACTCTGAAATATAGAAAGAAATTAAGAGAAATTCACAGGTTACAAACTTGTTTTTAATAGGAGGAACATCCTATTCAATATTTTAAGAAATGATAAAGACAGGATCGATCCCTCCTCCCTCCCAGGCATATACGAGATTCCGGCTCGAGATAATGATTTCAATCAAGATCTTAAATATATAGGATATATTGCAAGGTCTCTTACGAAAAGAATTCAAGAGCATAAATGTGATATACAAAATAAAGTGACATCAACATCCCTAGCTCAGAAAGCCATTTCTAGTGATTTAACTATTAACTGGAACAAGGCGAAATTATTAATTAAAGAAGAAGATCCTAGAAAAAATAAAATTGCCGAAACTTTAACAATTTTTAATAACAGAAATGTGATACCTAAACCGATTAATAAAGTCGATCCTACTATAATTAACAATGCGTGGAAGTGGTGCAGTAAATGGAAATAATGCCTTTAGTATGAGTCGCTCTCATTATTTATTTGATTATTATTATTTTAATGATTATTTATATTATTTGTATATTATTAAATACACATTTATATTTATAAATTTATTTATGTATTTATTCATATGTTTAATATATTTTTGTAATTAATATGTTACTATAGTAACGAACTTTAAATTTGTATGTGCGTTCTACAGAATTCAGTTTGTTGTTCTGTTATTTGAAGCTGATGATGATTTCAAAATAAATCGAAAGCGCTTCTTCATTTTGTTTAATTTGTGGTTTATTTACGTTTCTTTGTGTATATATTTATTAATTTCCTGCCGTAGTGCTAGTAATACTGAAATTAATTATTCTTTTTCTTTATAGTCTATATATATTTATATAATCATGTAACTGAGATTTCAACAATCATTTAAATTATTATTGCTGGGTGGTGGAAAACCATGGTGCCAGGATTATCTCAGGGGTGTTATCATTTATTACATGCATTTTTCTTGAATATTTTATAATACAGTAAAAAATGAACATGAAATTAAATGGGTGGAAATACTAGAGATTATAAAATATTCAAGAAAAATGCATGTAATAAATGATAACACTTCTGAGATAATCCTGGCACCATGGTTTTCCATTACCCAGCAATAATAATTTAAATGATTGTTGAAATATCAGTTACATGATTATATAAATATATATAAATAGAATTTATAAAGAAAAAGAATAATTGTAACACAAAATATATATATAACACAATATATATATTTCCTATATAATTTATTCATATTTATTGTTATAGTTGTATTTAATATTTAATTTTCAAATTTTAAATGTATTTTAATGATTTATTTTTATTTGTAAAAATCAATTAGTGATGATGGCTTAATTAAGCCAAAAGTTCTACGGTATTAAATTTAAATTTTCTGTTGTTTTTCACTTAATGAGCTGTCGAATTTTTATTAGTTATATTTTTCTTTTTACAGATACAATGGAAAATTTTACCAACAAACAAGAGGGGTACCAATAGGAAGCCTACTGGCAGGAGTTCTTGCAGAACTAGTACTAAGGTCAATAGAAGAAACAACGGTGCATAGTTTAATTGAAGAAACAGCCATGTATGTCAGATACGTAGATGATGTGTTTGTCATTTGGAACACAAAAGATAAATGGAATTACAAAATGGCTTCACTATCCAAGACTACGGCCTCAAGCTTACACTAGAGCAGAAAGAAGGAAATGAAATACACTTCCTAGATGTACAAATACTTTACAAGAACAATAATGTCAGAACGAAACTACAGTAGGGCCTCAACATTCGCGGGGGTTACGTTCATGAAAATTGCCACGAAAGTTAAAGTTAAGATCCTATGGGAAACGGGAGTTGGGGGCTGGAGTGTATCTACTTAATGTGGAACAGTAAGTAGTATGTATAGTACTGTATAATTACTTTTAATATTTATTTAAAATTATTATTACAATGAAGAAAAAGTTAAAGTACAGTACATACCGTTGTATGTTACATACTGTATAATGTTGTGAAGGTGATAATGGTTCCTGAATTTGCCGAACCAACCTCTACTTGCAACAAATTTGTTTGGATTATCACCTGAAGATTCCGCAAAGCATTTATAGAGCTTTATGACAGATTATAAAATATTCAAGAAAAATGCATGTAATAAATGATAACACTTCTGAGATAATCCCGGCACCATGGTTTTCCATCGGTACAAGTACCTGACTTTACAATTGATCAACTTCTGGTGAGCTTAGCCCTTACGAGGTAAGTACAAAACTTTATGGAACCGACTGTACATGTACAGATTTCTCAAGTTATGAGTATTCATAGTTACATGCCATTTCATTCTCAAATTTCACAAAATTTCAAAAATTTTAAAGATTTATTTTTAACAAAATTGGTTTTTTGATAGAAGTTATGATCAGGTGGACTCTACCTGATCAGGAACTACTGGAATTATTGTAGAATCATAACAGTTAGTTATTGTTAGTTTATTGAGATTTGCAACTGTACAAGAACATGCAGAGAAAACTTGTTTAATTATAAAAAACATACTTAACTAGAGAGCTTTCAATTTAAATCATCTTTTGTAGATGTTTAATACAGAACAGAATAAAATTTAAAAAGATGCTATTTTTTAACATTGGAGTAACATTATCATGGCAACATATTGTTACAAAAAAGTAACTACATCAAAGTAAAATTTAGTAAGATTAATTATTAATAAATGTATAATTATTTAAAATATATAAATTATTTTCTCAAATAATATATCATAAAAATTAATATATTAATTATATCATGAAATAAGATATAATATAATTATTTAAAATAAATTAATAAAACAATTATTGCAATAAGTTATTATTATTGTTAGATTAATGCAGATGAGTCCAATAATATGGTTTTATTTATTGAGTGTTCTGCATTGCCCATTGCTGTGAGATGATGACTAATTTGGAGGTGTTTTTGTTGATCACATAATCAGTAATACTTGCTTAGTTATTTGCAAATTTTTTTGCCAATTTAAACTCTTTTACAGAATGGATATTAGCAACTGTTTCCACTTGGTTCCAGTGGAAAAATATTTCCAAAATCTCTCTTAGCTAATGCAGTAATTAAGTTCCCATTCTCTATGTCTCTTTTATGTTCAGCGATTCTGCAATTCAGGCTTCTCATAATACTATTGATATAGATTTTGCTTCTGTCAAGCTCTATTATGATTAGGATTAGGTAAATGCCTGATCAAAATTGGGGCAGCAGCTTGTCATTATCATTTCTAATCATATCATATGTTCTTTGTCTTCTATAAATGAGTCCACATATGCTTTTCCCTTCAGCTTTCTCTTTATAAAGTTAAATGAAGGATCATATTTTACTGATCCTATTAGGGTGAGAATCTGTTCTCTGTTAATGTCTGTTCTTGTGGAAGGAGGTATTATTTTGGGTATTATTTTTGGTGCAAGGACAGGGACATTGTCTACATTTAAGGTCATCATAAACTTTCTTAAGAAATTGTGCAGTATAACCATGAGCTCAAGCATGGCTACTCTTGGTATTTAGAGGCTAAAATGACACAGTAAGAGATTCTCTTTAGTGGAGCTCTTATTTCTGCTTTTTGTAATTGATAAGATCATAAGACTGGATTGGAACATGCATAGGTGATGAACCTGTAAGTAATAGGCTCTGTCTTCAACAGTTATTAATACATCTAAGAAATGCATTTATATTTGGGATCTCTGATTCAAGTTTAAGATTAATCTTAGTGTTTGCTCCATTAGAATGTTGATAAAGTCATTGGTGTCATCTCTGCCACTTCATAAAATAAATATATCATAATGTATTAAGAATTAATTAAAAAATACTGTCTTGATAAATAAATACTAATCCTAGCATTATGACAGGTACAGTAATATAAACAACTATACAATTGCAAACAGAACTTTCGGTTTTATTAAACCTACTTCAGTCTGCGTACAAGTGTTTGAACAAATCAAAAGAATAATAGATAAAAAACTTAAAATTTAAAATTTAATTTTTGCAAATTTAATTTCAAAATTAAATTTTAAGTTTATTCTATTATTCTTTTGATTTGTTCAAACACTTGTACACAGACTGAAGTGGGTTTAATAAAACAAAGTATTTTCTGTAATTGTATAGTTGTTTATTTTACTATACCTGTCTTAGTGCTAAGATTAGTATTTAAATATATCATCAATGTTTAATAGCAAATAGCTTTATCAAAAATATAAACATCAGTATTACTAACTTTAAATCAAGCAGTATACAGCAGTAAATTCAATAAAAAGTACTGTTGTATACTGCTTGATTTAAAGTTATTATTTAATAAACTTAAGCAGTTCAGTTTTGTAATGTATTGGTATTATTCAAGATTACAAACAGTTACACTAATAAATTGATATAGACTCTGCTACTACAAGCACTATGGCAGGAAAATAAAATTATACACAAAAAAAACACATAAATAAAATAAGAATCAATTGTAGGAAGAAGCGCTTTCGATTTATTTTAAAATCATCATCAGCTTCCATTAACAGTAGAACAACAAACAGAATTCCAAAGAACACACACAATATTTTAAAGTTGGTTACTATGGCAATGTATTAATTACAATAATGTAAATAAATAAGTAATAAGCATAAAATACAAAAATATTTATAATCATATGTGCAAATTTAATATCACATAAATAATTCTAAAAATACGGATATTCATTAAATAAATTATTGAGACCTTTATATACACTGTATATCTAATTAGAGCAACTCGTATGAAAGATGTTATTTTTGGTTTTTGTACTACTTCCATGCATTGTTGATAGTAGCAGGATCGACTTTATTAATAGGTTTAGGTTGAGAATGCTTTTTATCAAAGATTGTTAAAGTTTCAGCCACTCTACTTTTTTTAGTATCAACTTTTAGTAATAGTTTTGTATTGTTCCAGTCTATTTCTAGGTCACTTATTATGGCTGTTGTAGTTGCATTATTCTGTATATCACATTTATGTACAAGTATTCTTTTCTTTGGTGATCTAGCAGTATACCCTTTGTATTTAAGATTCTGATTAAAATCTTTATCCAGTGCTGGTATTTCATATACACCTGGGAGGAAGGAGGGATCAATCCTGTCTTTGTCATTCCTTAAAATATTGAACAGGGTGTTTCTTCTATTGAAAGCAAGTTTATATCCTGTGATTTTTTTTTTTTTCTAATTTTTTTTTGTACTTTAGAGTAATGGCATTTGTATCAACAGTGTAGAATGATTTATTGTTTCTTTCCATTTCCTTGTTCTTATAGTTGTCCCTCTAGATATCATAAACTGTATAACGTCATAATGGTACTCTCTGCATACCCGTGACATACTGCTAAAAAAAAAATATGATGATGATTGTTTTAGAAGAATGTCACATATTTTTAACACAATGTAGGATTAATGGTGTTTATCCAATGTCTATTTGCAGAATTGTTTTATCGGTAAAATCTAAGAATTTACTAATTAATACGAAGAAACATTGTTTATCAGCTGTGATAACCGATGCCAAGAGGCAATTGTACCAATGGAAAACATATTTTATGTGTAAAGGGTTACATATTGCGAATATCGAACACTTAAAATTGGCCTTATCCTCATTTATGGGATTCATTGTTCGTAATCAACGTATAATTAGGAAGAAATATATTAAGAAACTTCGTTGGTTAATCAATAAACAGGTTAAAAACAAACCTTCTACGGGCTTAAAAACATATGTAGCACTAGATAATATCGTTGTCACTAAATATGTAGATGAAATATTAGCAATGGGACCAACTAACTTGGTTCAGAATATTCCTTCTTGGAAACATTTAGCCATTCAGCTGGAACCATTTCTTCAAACTTGTAACCCTGTAAGGGCAGATGAAATTAAATGGCAATTGGCTAGAAATATTAGTAACTTTAATTGCACTGATATAAAGTCTACAAGATTTAAAATTAAACAAGCTGAGAATTGGTTGGAGAGTAATCATATATAGTATGTGCTATGGATGACAAAAGCAAATTAATGGTTCTTATCAAAAGAGATACTTATGATTCTTTTATTAATAAGTTCTTTCATGAAAATAATTGCCAACACCTGGACTACGATCCAACTGAGACCTTAGATAATGAAGTTCATAGGTTATTAAGGGATGACCAACTTCCATTTTTCCTAAAAGGTGCATGGGTTAAATCACCTAGACTCCCAAGATTATTTGCCTTTATCAAAAGACATAAACACCCATTAGAAGCTAGACCAGTGGTAGAGAAATTTTCAGCTTCACCATATTTAGAAAAAAGATTGGCCAAATGGTGTTACGATAAACTGAAAGGCTATCAATTTACCATGACCTCATCTAAAGACCTAATAGATAGCCTTCTAGAAGTAGGACCCTTATGAGAGCAAGTAATTCAAGTTTTTGACTTTAAATCACTTTATTCTTCAATCAAGTTGGAATCAGCATGCCTACTATTATATAGATTTTTATTACAACACTTCCCTAAGAGCCAATGCAATCCAGATATCATAAGAAATATTTGCCACATCATAGTTCATAAGTCCTATTTTGTATACAATAATACTCTGTATTTGCAAACAGTTGGGGTTCCAATAGGCAGCCCCTTAGCCAGAGTCTTAGCAGAACTGGTTGTTAGATATAAAGAAAATAATATTCTACCACCCTTGATGAATCGTATTATACTTTATAAAAGGTGTATTGATGATATTCTAATTATATCAGAAAAAAGTAATCAACTTGCAGATCTAGATGAGAGATTATTTGATAGTGCACTTGGACTAAAGCTGATTAAACAAAAAGAAAGTGAACAACAAATTCAATATCTCAACATACAAATAGACATTGTTAAAGGAGAATATAACTTAAGCATTTATAGGAAAGATACATACGTCCCGCTTTTCATTAGAGCTGAATCCAAAGAACCCTGGTCATATAAAATGGCTTCTTTCAGAGCATTACTACAAAGAATTACATCTCACTGTACAACGACAGCCAGTGTTAACGAAGAACTTGAATGCATTAAGGAACAAGCCATACACCATGGGTATACTGAAAATATCATTACCCGTTTATGGGACAAAATTTCCAAGGGGAAAGGTTTAAGAAAAAACAATGAAAATGAAAGAAATGATAAAATTTTTTACAAAGTCGATATGAATCCCATTACTCTGAAATATAGAAAGAAATTAGAGAAATTAATAGGTTACAAACTTGTTTTTAATAGGGGGAACACCCTTTTCAATATTTTAAGGAATGATAAAGATAGGATTGATCCCTCCTCCCTCCCAGGCATATACGAGATTCCGGCTCAAGATAATGATTTCAATCAAGATCTTAAATATATAGGATATACTGCAAGGTCTCTTACGAAAAGAATTCAAGAGCTTAAACGTGATATACAAAATAAAGCGACATCAACATCCCTAGCTCAGAAAGCCATTTCTAGCGATTTAACAATTAATTGGAACAAGTCAAAATTATTAATTAAAGATGATGATCCTGGAAAAGGTGAAATTGCCGAAACTTTAACAATTTTTAATAACAGAAATGAGAAACCTAAACCGTGGAAAGTTGTCGACTTCTGACTAGCTGTCCTTTTTCCAGACATGATGAAGTATCCTAGCACTCAATAGAATTAAGAAAATATACAGGCATAACTGTAATGTCCCGGATATCGAAAATCAAATCTAAAGCATAGAGTCCCGGATGGCGAAGCAAAAACTACAGTACTGTAATTCGGCAATTTTTTTTTGAACTGTGTGTCTAAGGTGCTTGTGCTTAAATAAAGCTTTTGTGTTTCTAATAGAATAAATTGTGATATTAATATAAATAAATACTGTACCGTAGTGTATACAGAAATTTTTATTAAAAAATTTACGGAAAAATTTCTCCCTCAAATGGGGAAAACCGCGAATAAGCAAAGCGCGAATGCCGAAAAGCTGTACAAGAAAGTCGGACGCGAATAAGCGAATCCGCGAATGTTGAGGCCCTACTGTATACTCTACTAAAAAATAATATAATTTCTGCTCACTTGGGAAGGGAAAGAACAATCCGTATATCGTAAAAAACAAACGGATTCACTATAGTGCACTTTCGGCTCAACTGAGCCCTCCTCAGTAGTTCGACTTAAAAGCTCCACTGACCGTTAGAGATTTAAATTGCCTCCCTAAAACCAATAAAGCTGCACCTCCCCTAGCGGGCAAAGTCAACAGTTTTTCTTTATCTCAACCATTATGTAACAATTTAACAGGTCTTGTTTGACGTCAATCAATCTTACCGTAACTAGTTACAACAAAAACAGATCACCAAATCTATTTACAAACTCTCACAGTTTCTTGCATCAAATGCAAAAAACACACATTATCTGCGCACCAAGTCATAGCAAAAATTAGTTCACAGTTCGTCGTACATTCATTACAAATAGCCGTAACAAAAGACACAATAAAACAAAAAAGCAAAAAAGCTTTTTAACCCAGTTTTACCACAAATTTTAACGCGGAGCACAATTTCCGATGTAAAAATTAGACACTGTTTCCAATTTAAAGCAATACTCCCATGCCAGGCTTAACTTAAATGGCTCATTGTAGTTAATAACTTTCTCTCCGGTGGCTTTCTTAGTGTGTATCACAATCGCTTCCGCTACCATCAGCTTTTTTGGGTCTAACCTACGAATGTAGAAGTGATTATCCCTAGGTGGTCGAACGATAAATGGAAATATAAAAAAGCGGCCATAAAATCTTATCTCTACAGAGCGCTGACATACTGCAGCACTGAGGAGTTCTTGAAAGACGAACTGAGAACTGTTACGAGAATAGCAGAAAAACATGGGTATACAAAACATTTAAAGAAATAAAGATAAGTAGAGAAAATAAGCAAGAAGATAGACAAGTTGGAGAGAGTCTTAGCCGCACCAATAGTGAGCAGACAGCCAAAGAAAACTTTGTAGTAGTATTGGATGAGCTAGGAAGATATAGAACTGTACAGAAAATAATTAAGCTCAAAGAAAAGAAACCAGCATACAAAAGTACAGTCTCGAATCTACTGAAAAACGTGAAAGATAAATACAGCAGGCAAGAATGAACAGGAGTATATGAGATCCCCTAGATAATCTGAAAATAAAATTTGTTTCCAAAAAGCATTATATTTTTGAGTTCCGTCTGTTGAGATGATAACAATTAAGTATCAAAGAAAGTTTCAACCAAATTCTGTTAGAAATTTGTAACTATAATTTCTATAAATTAAATAATTTCCACAAAACTTTATTAAATAGTAAACTTATTTAAAATGATAATGAGCAACAATTATCTCGCCCCTTTTTTGTAATTGTGGCCCTCCAATATCTCTAGTAAATATGTCTATGGTCCTCGAGTTCATTATAATTGGACAGCACTGTTCTAGACCAACAAATACATCTCTTAGAAAACGTTTTGGACTCTTCTATTTTGGCTAACTTGTAAGTAATTTTCTTAAGACAGCTCTATAATCGTGACTATTGAGTGAAGATGGGAACTTTTGGGAATGATTGAGGGCTAGCTATTCATTCATATTCTCTGAAACACTATATCAGATCACACTATATTGTATTTCCTATTTATCATAGACGTCATTAGACGTAATTGTTACTCTATGAACAGCTGAAGTAGTAAAAACCAGATGTTGTTTTGGCTTTATTATGTAAACGTCATCACAAATCTGCCCATGGCATAATATGACAGGTCTACAATAATAGAAATGTTTAAAATTGCAATTAAAATGAATGAGTTTTGTACAATTTTTTGATTTATAAATTTATGTATTATTTTAGGTTTGCATGCGTATTTTAAGTATTATTTTGTGATTAAATTCAGATAATTTTCCTTTTAAAATATAAAGTTAGTAGATTTGATGCAGATAAACCATATAATTTATTCACTTAGTTTATTGACTCGATGATGTCGCAGGGCCAATATAATTAATATATTGCTATGAAATTTTTAGGATACAAATTTGCAGAATTTTTTTTTAATTCTCGAGATATATAAGAATTTTTCTTGGGAATCAAGAATGAATTTTTTTTTATAAATCAAGATTTCTTGAGACGAGAATCTTGAGTACAATCACTACTATCAAAGGTTTCGAGATACTCCTATTCAAAAAAGTCGATGCAAAAAATGAGCATTGAGACAATTCATAGTTGATAGCAACTAGTTGTTCCAACTTTTATTTCTATTTAAATATGAAATTTCATGACTAATGCATCTCTTGCCCTAAGCGGTAAAAGATCAATACAATATCATTTTGGCTAGGTTTCTGTTATATTCATATAAAAGAATTAGCAATGACAGAAGAAATTAAAATTTATGAAGGCAGTAAAGAAGAAGATATAATAAACAAAAGGCAGTCGATAGATCTCCCGCACCCCTGGAAATATGCTTTGAGGCATAACACAAGGAAGAAGCAGAATAACAAAAAATAAAAGATAAAAACAGAAATGGTTAATAATATTAACCCCTCAAATAATTATACCTTTCTTAGGTTTTTGAAGAAAGAAAAATTTCTTATATAAGAACTTTTAATTTAAAAACCTTTAATTTAAATTCTGTTAAAAATTGTAAAAAGAAATCTAAATTTGTAATTATATGTACATATGTTTATTATTTATCTGGTTTAGTTTATATTTCTATATTTAAATTTATGGTTAGCCTAACATCATAAATTTATCAGATAAAACATAGTATATGCTGTTAGATCGAAAGTACACCGTTAGTTTGAAATAAATTAGTTTGTTAAAGTCACTACTGCCATTAGTGCTCTTTATTCGTTATCATAAATTTATGTTTTGAATTTTAAATAGTAAATAAAGAATTCATATATTCTAAAATGAGTTCTAAGTTCTAGAATAAAACTGTAATCGAATGTTAAAGCTGATGAGGGCAAACTGTAGCCGAAAACGTTTCTTAAAGTTTTTTTGTGTTTAAGTGGCCTGCTCGAGTGTGCTAGTATTAATTTCCTTTTCATTTATAGCCTTGAAGAGCAGTATAAAAGTTATAGACATTCCATTACAGTAAAGTTGAATCCATGTAGACTCAGGATGGTAGCGGTTTTTAACGCATGTGGTATGATGCAATGACATCATACTGCAGCATTACGCACATATTTGCTTTCGTCACATGCATATTTTCTGCCACAGTTCCATGCTAATGGGAACCAACCTCTAGGATGGTATGTGTTACCACATCCTCCTTATTCACCAGACTTTACACCATCAGACTTTCACTTATTTCATTCTAAATAATTCTTTTAAGAGGAAAATATCTTTGATTTTGATGATGACATCAAACAGTATCTAGATCAGTTTTTTGCCGTAAATGACAGAGTTTTTTTTTGAGCATGAAATTATGAAGTTGTCAGAAAGATGACAAAAAGTAGTGGATCAAAACAGTCAAAACAGTGTTGAATAAAGTTGTTGTTTAATATCAAAAAGTTTTGTGTTGTTTATTGATAAAAAACTGCACAGACTTAGTTATTCCAATAGTTATTCATAGCAGAAATATTTATATAAGCCATACTCAGATCATCTTGGAAAAATTTTTGAGATATGAGACCTGATGTGTTCCCAAATCATCCAGAATAAAATGCAACACTACCACAAAGATAAAATCATTCTTCATTATAAATTGGTGAAACACCCAGAGGATCCAGGATCAAATCCATGTCCTACATAATAGCTTGCTTTCCTGACCCTTTTTTTTATTCCTGGGACCTGGGATTGTTTTATTTTTACCTATGAGTCTTGTATTTTGTTTATATTAAAAACATAAATCATATTTTTTATATAACTTTTATTTTTGATAATGTATTAATAAAAAAGAAGAGTAAGATTGCAATATTAATATTCAAATTATTATATTTTAATATACCTTTACATTTACATTGAAAAACAAAAATATTCTAATACTATAAAAGACAGGTAGTCCTCAAGTTATGACTGTCTTGACTATCGACAGTAATGTAATTGATAAATTCTGCTATTGGTTAATATAATTGACCTGGATTCAATGATCTGATATAGGGAGTGTTTACTTATATACTACCACTTGCTTATACACATAGCACTTTGACCCGGAGTTACTCCGCGCCCACATTGATGTACTCTAACATAATAATAATAAAGATCAGGAGTGTCCAATATGCAGTCTAGGATGGCTTTGAATGTGGCCTAACAAGCAATTTTAAACTAATATAAATAATTTACTAATGTTTTTAATACTGATAGAGAAAAACATACTTTATTTTGGTCCAGCACTTTTGTGCCTTATACAAATATTTTTTAATACTGCTTCAAATATATTTCAAGTTTTTCCCACCAAAGAAAGGAGGAAATACTCAGCTCATTGGTTCATTTTATTTACATTTTCAACAATAGAAACTGTGCTCTTCAGTTTAACCAGTTGAGATTCACACCAAGGAAACGGAACAACAAATCAACAAAAAAATTCAATCCAGATTTACTCAGTGCAGCTATTGGATCAATTTTTTTTTTTTTTTTATCCAGATTTACTCAGTGCAGCTATTGGATCTTTTTTTTTTTTTTTAGTTTATTGAGTGAAAATGTGTGCCTCCAATGATGGGTCCTAAATTTTTCGACTGCCAAAATTTGTTTTTAAAAATAGTAAATTTGAATGGATTGGAATCAGTAGAATTTGGATTATTTTTCATTGAATCTTATCGATTCTGCTTTCTATTCTATTTTATTAATCTTATTTTGGTTTTGGGATGAGAAATTTATTTTTGAAATTTTAAGTAAAACATGAAATAAATATACTGGGTTGTTCAGAAAACTTGTTTTGTTTTTTTCCATGAGTGTTGTTAGTTGTATTTTTTATCAGCCATCTTCATTCTAAACCCTATTGTCATTATATATTTTGACAGCTGACATTTCAAGATTTATTTATAAAAAAGTTTTTTTTGATTCTGTGCAGTTATTTTTTTTGGATGTCATAATCAAAATGGAAAATAAAATGGAGATTTTCAGCATGTTTTGCTTTTTTATTACCAAAAAGGTAAGAATGCTGTTAAAGCAAGAAAAAAGTTATGCGAAGTGTATGGTTAACAGAATGCCAGTGCCAAAACTGGTTTGCAAAATTTCATTCTGAAAATTTTGATATTAAAAATGCACCACATGCTGGAAAGTTAGTTGAAGCTGATGATGACAATAAAGATATTGGTTGAAGCAAACCACTGAATAACCAACACAAGAAACTGCTACAAGATTGAATTTTTTAATTTGACCATTCACCAGTTGAAACAACTTGGTTTCATTTGAAAGAAAGATTTGCTCCATTGCACTGACATCTGTGATTTGCTGTTCAAATGTGAAAAAAATGATCCCTTTCTGAACGGGATCATAACTGGTGATGAAAAATGGATTGTTTACAATAGCGCTTCTCAAACTTTTCCACTTGGCAACCCCTTTTACCAGAAAAAATATTTTTGCAATCCTGGGTACAGAAATATACAAACTAGGAATATGAATTAAAACATTTGCTAAAATTTGGAGTTACCACACTTTCACAAGCACTGGTTTACAGCAAATTTGAATGCAAGCGATCATGGAGCAGAAGAGATGAACCTGCTCAAAGTATTCCAAAACCCGATATTCATCAAAAATGTGATGCTCTTTGTTTGGTGGGATTTCAAAGGAATTGTTTTTTGAGCTTCTACCAGATAATTCCACAATTAATTCTGTAGTTTACTGCCACCAATTGGACAAATTGAGTGATTCTATCAAACAGAAGAGGCCAGAATTGATTAACAGAAAATGTATAGTGTTTCACCATGACAATGCCAAACTTTATACAAATTTGATGAATTGCCAAAAGCTGTTAGAGCTTGGATAGGATGTGCTACCACACTCATCATATTTGTCATATATGACACTCTCCGATTATTACTTATTCTGATCTTTACAGATTTCTTTGGACGGCAAAACATTTAAAAAATCACTTGGTTCAGTTTTTTGCAAGCAAAGATCAGAAATTCTACAAGTAAGGAATCATGCTACTACCAAAAAGGCACATGTGTTGGACAAATGGTCAATATATAATTAAATAAAATATTTATATACTATAAAAAAAAATATTTATATACTATAAAAAAATTGTTGTTCATTTTCATGAAAAAACAAAATTACTTTCCAAACAACCCTTTATTTTATTAAAAATATATTATATTATTTAAATAAAATTATGTTACTTTTTGACTAATTATACGATAGAACTTAAAGTGGTATGCAAATTTTCATTGTTTTATGTCAATTTTTAAAATATGAAATATATATATTTTTAAAATATTTAGTATTTTATTCATAGCTTATTTTATTCATAAGGCTTGCTGCTATCAAAAAATAACAAATATTTCATTGGATGGTTAAGATTTTATGCAAAAAAAATCATGTTTTCTCAGATTTCATATAATGTGGTCAACAATTATTCTTCTTCCAATGTGATCCAGAAAACCCAATGGTTGGACATCCCTGTTACAAATTATAGCATCACTGATTTTACTTTAAAATATAAGTATGACACAAAATAATTATTTTACTGTTTATTAGAAAAAAAGCACTATGTAATCCTAGAGTTTATAAAATAATTTCAGATTTACTTACTTATATATACTGAGAAAATATTATCTAGTTAGCTATTATTGATTGACACTTTCAATAATTGATTTATTATGATTTCATTAACAGAAAAGTTTAAATTAAATATAGAATGAAATGATATTAGCAAATTTCACATTTCTGTGAATGTTACCTTTGTATTAGCTTGCTGGCATTTGTATACAATATAGGAAAACAAAATGTATGTTCAACATCAGCAGCTTCTTTGTTTCTATAATAACTCAGAGCTTCCCTTCAAAACAAAAAGAACAGTTAGAAAGAAATATGTTTATTAGGGTTGAAAAATAAAATGTTAACTTTTGCTATATAAAATGTCTGGCATTTTTATTTTTTTTTAAAGAGTAACTATAACTTTGGTTTATTCAATTTATATAGGTCATAATTTTTTTCACAATCTATGATGCTTAACTACTAGCTTATATTAATCAAAAATATTTTTATCATCACCAATCGAAATACACTGCTATTAAGAATTACAAGCACTATAACACAGTAGAGATGTATTCTAAAAAACGATTTATTAGCGAACAAACGTTTTCGGCTATGTATCGCCATCCTCAGATTTATACATTTAAATACAGAATATTTTTTGAATACATTTAATGGCTTTTTAAGAGCATTCAGAGTTATAAATATTCAAAATACATAATCTAAAATAAGAAAAAACAACAAAAAAAGGTTACCATGGTTACATAAAGTTTTTACCATTTGCCGCATTAGTAAAGTAACTACATACAAGTAACAGAGGAATTTTAAAATATACTTATAAAAACCGAAAAAATAATACTAAACTTAGATTACTATATCACTCCTTCCTCTGATCTATAAATTAAAAGAGTTCCATACATTTTAAAAATTCTCTATGGCATACTCCCATGCCTTGGGTATTCATGTAACTTTCTCGTTCAATAAACTCTCTTTGCTCTGTCTCTTTATTGAACGAGAAAGTTACAGGAATACCCAAGGCATAGGAGTATGCCATAGAGAATTTTTAAAATGTATGGAACTCTTTTAATTTATAGATCAAAGAAAGGACTGATAGAGTAATCTAAGTTTAGTATTATTTTTTCGGTTTTTTTAAGTATATTTTAAAATTCCTCCGTTACTTGTATGTAGTTACTTTACTAATGTGGCAAATGGTAAAAACCTTATGTAACCATGGTAACCTTTTTTGTTGTTTTTTCTTATTTTAGATTATGTATTTTGAATATTTATAACTCTGAATACTCTTAAAAAGCCATTAAATGTATCCGAAAAATATTCTGTATTTAAATGTATGAACCTGAGGATGGTGATACATAGCCGAAAACGTTCGTTCGCTAATAAATCGTTTTTTAGAATACATCTCTAGTGATGGAACTCTTTTAATTTATAGATCAAAGAAAGGACTGATAGAGTAATCTAAGTTTAGTATTATTTTTTCGGTTTTTTTAAGTATATTTTAAAATTCCTCCGTTACTTGTATGTAGTTACTTTACTAATGTGGCAAATGGTAAAAACCTTATGTAACCATGGTAACCCCATCTCTACTGTGTTATAGTGCTTGTAATTCTTAATATCTAGAAAAGAGTAAAAAGCAGATGTTTTTATCAAAACACAAAAAATTAAAATTGTTAAGATAATGTAATAATGCACTGTTGCTATCATCTGATACACACATTCTAGATTGAGTATGTCCGTCCCTATTTTTATGGTCTCTGTTCTCTTTTGCTAATGGCATGTTTCAAAGGTTGGGGGGGTTCCCAGGCTAGTCAGTCATGTAAGAGTTTCTCTTTTCCTTCTCTTTTCAGAATTTCTAATGTTTCTGTAACTTCTGGTCTTGTTCTTCTTACAATGGGTTTTATTATTTTCGTTTCCTCCCATTTTATGGTCAAATCGTTGGCATACGCTTCCATGGCTAAGGCTGTAGTCAACCTACCTTGTCTTATGTCTTCCTTATGTGTTCGGACAGTCTTTTCTTTAAATTCCTTGCTGTGACACCTATGTACAACGCTTCTTCTTGGGTTTGTGCATTGTTGGTTGGAATTCTGTATACCCCACTTTTATCCTGTTGTTGTATTGGTTCTTTATCTTCCTTAGAAGACTAAAGATGGTTGGGCCTCTGTACGATGTTAGTCTTCTATTATTATTTCTAGCAATCCTTCTAACTACTTCTAATTGCTTCATATGGTACAGCACTGGTAAATACCTACTTTTATCTTTTCTTGTTATACGTGATATCATTGTTATTTATGTAAAATATCGTCAAGGAAACAGTATATTCTTTTTTTGAACATTTTGATTTGAATGAGCCTGAAGATGGCTGTCTAGCCGAAAATGTTAGTGCAGATTATTTCAATAAATAATTTAAATTACACTGCAATTCAGTACTGTTCTATATTATTGAGAGTTATTATCAGAATAAGCAGTTTTGTATACCTAAGAAATATTTATCATTTAATCAGAAAGTTGATGATTTGGAATTGAGAAAAAAAAAAAAAAAAAAAAAAAAAAAAAAAAAAAAAAAATCACACAATGAGTAGGATAACACAAAAATAAAAGCCTTTATATTCTTCTTTTCAACTTATAGTTTTATTGAAGTGCTTTCAACTCTCTTGATACTCTTCAGCAATTCTTATAAACTTATATGAATTCTTATTCTAACATTTTATATTGCTTTATAAGAATTGCTGAAAAAGCCCGGAGGGTCGAAAGCACTTCAATAAACTTATTTTAAGTTGAAAATAAGAATCTAAAGGCTTTTACTAATGTATTATCCTGCTCATTGTGCTGATTCTTTTGGTGTATCTTTTTAAGTACCATGAAATATTTTCTTATTTAGTTTTATTTTCTATAGTATTAATAGTATTTTAAATTTCTTTCACAAAAAATAAGTAGATAAATTAATCATATAAATTATTTTTACAACAATTTATATATAAACAAATTCAGGAAATATGCAAGACTTAAATAAAATCATTGCACTATAATTAACTCTCTTAACACTGTATTTTATAATTAAAAATAATTTAATCTTATTAATATTCAAATAGTTCTTAATGTTCTAAATAATAATTTAATAAAATCATTCTCCAACATATATAAGATTTGCATTCTTGGAAGCATTACATAAGTGAAATTTATGCAAATTATTATGTAATTTTGATATTAAAATTAAAAACAACATTATACATTGAATATGTAGCATATTAAAAGACAGGACGAACATGCATAATAATTATAATAATACTTTGCAATAGTCATATGAAACTTTACTATCAATAGTTATCTATTTGCTACTTAATTTGTATTAAGATGGGTTCACACTAGGAGTGACTCGATCAATCCCAATGACTTCGAGCCAGGCAATTCACATTATATGCCAACTGTCTAATGACGTTTTGTATTAGCCAATCGGAGCTGTTGTTATATTTTGATAATACAACCAATCATCACCTGATAAAGTTTACTTACAATCAGAAAATCATAGTTTATCACTGTAGTAATGTATATCATATAACCAAAGATACTGCCTAACTTCATTTATTAACTCTTCCGTAAAATCTTAATCAGCCACGATGGTAATTAAACATCAAAAACTACTCACCAAAGAAAGAAAATACGAATGGCTGTTCAGAAAGCACTCTGATTGGTTATTGTCGGCGGACCATGGCGATTACACTACAAATATTCAGCTGGGCGTAACTTGGCTGGTATACGACTCGACTCACTACCAACTGCTGTTGTTATGGAAACGTGACTTAAAATCACTCAAGTTAGTCGAGTCGCTTGTAGTGTGAACCCACCTTTAATTATAATAATGTCATCAATTTCATACTAAAAATTTAAATACAATATGTCACTGTACAGTAAATTTAAAAAATACTTTTCATATGAAAATTTTTTTATATAAAATTAAATTTACATACTAAGTTCTGCCTGCATTTTAAAAAAATTCATAACAATAAAAAAAAAAGTTAAAATATTCTAGTATATTTTCAAAATACCAACTTACCTTACAAAATTATTAACAAGAGATTTTGGTAAATGTAAATAATTTGTACAGATTGATACTAATTTTAAAACACAATGCAACTTTTCCAATTCCAAAACTGCTTTTGATGATGGTATATTGGTTTTCAAAAAGAAAGATACTTGATCCTGTGTTGCTAATTCATGTTCTAAAATATTAGGTAAATTTATAGATTTGAATTTTAAAAGTTTTAAATTAAATAATCAAACTTGTGTTAACACTTACGAACAAATGTGTACATAAAATCCCTTCTTAATTTCTCCATTCCAATTTCTAACAACAGATTTAAGAGTGAACGTCCTTCTAGCATCATGGGCTCAATATTATCTTGTTTAGAAACACTCATTTTTGCAATTTTCGTTGTATTATTGCGGAATATCTTTTGATTAACAATTCTCATTATATTATTGGAATAAATTATATTCTTTAAATTTATACGATTAAATAAGAATATTTCTTACTATTGGTTTTATTTCTCCTGTTTTAAGGACATTAATAACATTCATCAAACTAATCTTTAATTCTTGATAAGAAGAACATCCTAAAACATATTATAAAACAAATAAAAACATATAATAAAATATGATAAAATTCAACTTATCTTATTTGGATATTTAATAAAATAATTTGAGAACTATGCCAAAAAAAGAATTTTTGGCATAGTTACTTTGCCAAAAATTCTTATAATATTTTTTTGAAAACTATGCCAAAAAAAGAAACTACTTTTAAGAACATTCCATAATTCATCTGTGAAATCTTGATCTTGTCTGATTCCAAGCACAGCTGAATCTATTTGAAAATCATTAAATTCATTGGTGATGTTAACATTACATTCAAATTTCTTTCGTAAACTGCTGTACTTCAAACCTGTAATAGAAATTTATTTATAATAATAAATATTCATAAAAACTTTTATTTAAAAATTAATCAAAACAATAAAAATGTTTCTCTAATTACAAACAATTTTCCTGATATTCATCTATATAGCAAACAGTTTATAATTTCAAATTTGCTTTTATACCAAACCAAAACACACAAAAATCATTATATTGATTATATTGTGTAAAATGATATTTGAAATATTAAATGGTTGATGCATAATTCCGTAGCGTTTTAAATATAGGTTTGTTAAGTTTGTTTGTTTAGTGTTTTATTTATGAAATTCAGTTAAAAATTTGACCAAATTAAGCAAGCAACTATTCAACAATGTAATCTCAGTCATTGTCAATAACTTCCTGCCAACGTTGGGGTAGTTTTTGGATCCCCCGTCTGTAGAAATCTGTTGGTTTTGAGTTTAGGAAGTCAT
>AYEL01089006.1:0-12230 GCA_000484575.1 Olivierus martensii | reverse complement strand
TATCGGTGTTTTGTTCGATATATAAATTAACTGTAAAGATGATGACATGAATGAATTACTCTGTAAGCTAATAACTTTGAACTTGTTACGTATAAGTATGTAAATGAAGCAACACGGGACTGTACGTCACTCGAATATAAAAGTGGACGCATCCGACCAGCTGATTGAGGTGTTGAATCCAGATGTAAAATTGGCGAGTGACATTTGAGTTCTTGTAGAGATCGACGATTATTTAAAGTTTGTATCGGAGGTGGAGGTAGTAGAATATAGTATTTAAGGTTCTCTTTTGTGAATAATTGATTGTTTAATCTAACTCAAATATCGACAATCAATTATTCATAAAAGAGAACCTTAAATACTACTAAATTCTACTACCTCCACCTCCGATACAAACTTCAAATAATCGTCGATCTCTACAAGAACTCAAATGTCACTCGCCAATTTTACGTCTGGATTCAACACCTCGTCTTTTAGTTGAGTTCGTCAGCTTTTTATATCCGAGTGATGTACAGTCCAGTGTTGCTTCATTTACGTAAATATACGTAACATGTTTAAATTTATTACAGAGTAATTCATTCATGTCATCATCTTTACAGTTAATTTATATATCGGACAAAACACCGATACGGATCATTCTTATGTTCACATATCAGTTCAGTGGTAAAATTATTTAGATACGATGACGTAATTATCCGGGATAGCTCTTCCGGAGGAAATTTTTGATTTCATATCACGTGATTGCCAACTATTGGAGGACGGTTTTTGATTCCGTATCACATGATTGCTAACGACGGAGAGAGAGAAACATGGGAAGTAAGTTAACTTTTAAACTAAAATATAATACGTTAGGAAGGTGGAAGTAAGTTAACTTTTAAACTAAAATATAATACGTTAGCCTTCCGGAGGACAGTTCCAATTCCGTATCACGTGATTGCCAACTACGATGGAGAAGTGGAAGTAAGTTAACTTTTAAACTAAAATATAATATGTTAGCATATAGAAAAGTAAGTTAACTTTTAAACTAAAATATAATACGTTAGCATATAGGAAAACAACAATAAATAATAGTGCATAATAAAATAAAAATAAGACAGGTCAAAGTTAACTTCCTCACAAAGTGTTGATATTTTAGATTTTTTTTCTTTACTCAATTAAATTTATCCCTTCATTTGGAATTGAGATTTATAGATTCATTTAGATTTATGGCAAGTAGAAAAATTTAAAGAAAAATTTAAATAAAGAACAATATAGAGAATCATCTAAATACATCCCAAATCATCTATTAGATTCAGTGGTTAGAAAAGGTATTTATCCTTATGATTACATGGATTCATGGAGTAAATGTAAAGAAAAGCAATTACCACTTAAAGAAGAATTTTACAGCAAATTAAATGAATGTGATATATTGGATGAAGATTATAATCATGCTAAAAATGCATGGAAAGCTTTTAAAATTAGAAACATGGGAGAATATTCAGATTTATGTGTTAAATCAGATGTCTTGATATTAACAGATATCATTCCATACAAAAAACAGCACCAAAACTCAGCATAGTTTAAAATATTTATTAAACAGAATAATGCTAACGTTTTCGGCTATACAGCCATCATCAGGCACATTCAAACTTAAACATTCTAAAAAAGATTATACAATTTCCTTGACAACAATCTGTGTAATCAAACAACAATGATGTCACTTACATCAACAAATAAAATGTTATATTTTGGTTATGATTACATATAAACAATTTTAGTATAAATAATAATAATATATTAAGATAGCCTCATAACATTACATATACACTAATGCTATTTGTATATACAATTGCATGAGTTCCTGTTCTAGACTGTTTACGCTTGCCTCGATTTATCATGGTCTCCTTACTCTTTTATACTATATTTAAAAGATATCCTTGAAAACTTTAGAGATGTGTGTATGAAAACTTATAAGCTTGATCCAGCTTGGTACTATATATTTCCAGCATTAGCATGGGATGCTATGCTAAAAAAGACAAATTAAATTACAATTATTAAATGATTATGTTATGATTTTAATGTTAGAAAAAGGAACTAGACGTGGAATATCACAATGCTGTAATAGATATGCAAAAGCAAATAATAAATATATGAAAAATTATGATAAAACCAAAGAATCTAATTATTTGATGTATTTAGATGCTAACAATCTGTATGGTTGGGCAATGAGTCAATATTTACCATATGATGGATTTAAATGGTCAAATACTAATATAGATGTTACAAAAATCCCCAATAATTCAAAAACAGGATACATATTAGAAGTAGATTTGAAATACCCCAAAAAGTTACATGATTATCATTCAGATCTATCATTATCTCCTGAAAATAGAATTCCAGATGGATCCAAACAATTTAAATTATTGACTACTCTATCTAATAAAAAGAAGTATGTAGTCCATTATAGTAATTTGAAACAGTATTTGAAAATGGGATTGAAATTGGGAAAGATACATAGTCTTAGAATTCAAACAGTCACCTTGGTTAAAGAAATACATAGATTTGAACACAGAAATGAGAACCAAAGCTACCATTGATTTTGAAAAGGATTTCTTTAAATTAATGAACAACTTTGTATTTGGTAAAACAATGGAAAACACTAGAAAGAGAATTGATGTAAGATTATGCTGTGATGCTAAGAAAGTAGAAAAATTAATTGCTAAACCAAATTTCAAAGATAGATTTATCAAAGCATTTAATGTATAAATTTCATTATGATGTTATGAAACCAAAATATAATAAAAATATTAAATTACTTTATCAAGATACTGAATCATATATTTACAACATTAAAACTGATGATTTTTATGAAGATATGAAAGGAATAATTGTTTATTTTGATACATCTGATTATTCAGAAAATAATGTATACAATATGTCTAGAGTAAAATAAAAAAGTACTTGGTAAAATGAAAGATGAAAATAATGGTAAGATAATGACAGAATTTATAGGGCTAAGATCTAAAGTGTATGCATTAAAAACTGAGGAAAAAGTCACTAAAAAATCTAAAGGAATTAAGAAATGTGTAATTAAAACAGAATAACATTCGATGATTACAAAAACTGTTTGTTCAACATGAAAGAGCAATATAGAACTATGAATCTTATTAGAAGTACAAAACATGAAATCTACTCTATAAAGTAAACAAAATAGCACTTTCACCACAACGATAAGAGATATATACTAGAAGATGATATTCATACATTAGCATTGGGTCATTATAAAAGTATAACAAAAAAGTTTCTAAATAAATGGAAGATATTACATTGATTATCAATATTCAAGGATTTATTCTTCCAAATAAAAAAATTGCGAGAGAGATCAGTTGGGTCCACTTAGATATGCTCATAGGTGAAAAAATTCAAGTTTTTACACCAAATTATACATTAGATAAACAAGAAAAAGCAATTGTATAAATGTGTTAGATATTCATGTTTTCAGATTTAAAAAATTTCCAAATAATAAATCTCTATGGATTAGTAATAATGAAGTTCAAAATTACATAAATAATTTGTATAGACTATATGGTGGCACATTTAGTTACATAGGTGGAATTATGGAAAAAGAAATTCTTGAAGAACTAAATATTCCTCAGTGGATCTAGATTAGTGATGTTGCAGATATTCGCATTCGCATTCCTTCTTGAGTATTTTGTGGAGCTTCTGTATCGATTTTGACATCTGCATCCGCATCCGCATTGATAATTGTGGATGCACAATTATCAATGCGGATGTTCATGCGGATGCAGATGAAGCGCAAGTTGCGACAAGAAAGAAATTGGGTGGGGCCGGCGAGTGGCGCGTGCTGTGGTCACGTGCTGATTGACCAATAGGAGCGAAATTTTGGCGACAAGATCCGACGCGTTTGTTATTGTTTATCATTTGTTTCTCATAAATCAACCATAACGTGTTTAGTTGCGCTTATCGTATGAACATTTCAGTTTTTGAGTGTTATTGTGAGTATATAGTGAGTATTATGTGTTAAGCGAGTTTTCTGCAGTTAATAGTTTATTGGACAAGTGAATTTACAATGTCACCACCGACACAAAGTGAGATTTGGACTTATTTTAAACCAGATGAACATGACCAGGATAAGGCTAATTGTAAAATATGCAATAAAACCTACTCTCGCAAGTAGATTCATCAAGTGAAGATGAGAGTCAACAAACATCAGAAAATGGTAGCGCTGACGCTGTACTCAAGAAGGAATTGCTATCTTACTGCATTAAAAAAGGGGTCAATATAAATGAAAATCCACTTAAATGGTGGACCGTTCATCGAGAAGATTTGAAAATATTATCAACAATAGCACACAAATTTTTATCGCCACCAGCAGCCAGTGTTCCTAGTGAACAGTTGTTCAGTAGTGCGGGTTTAATTTATGAACCTCTGTGAAACAGACTTGAACCTGAAAAGGTGGCGATATTACTTTTTATTAAATATAAAATGCACCAATTTTTATAACCTTCTAATTATGACTGCTTTTTACTACTAACAAAGTTATGTTCCAAATAAACAGCACTTCAAGCAGTTAGTTAACAAAAATCCTTTATTTAAAGCTAACGTTTTTGGTGTACCACACCCTCATCAGGCTCTTTAAATTACATCTCTTTTCAAATCAAAACATCGTTCTATACATTGCTATGACAACCGTAACACATTAGAATAAATGTCCAGGTTTCCTCAGCTTTCACTTTCTTCATAGCAATTCTGAAACAATCCCTTTTTATTCTATTCAAGCACTGGCTCAGCTCCATACCATATAACCTTCTAATTATAACTGCATTTTACTACTTACAAACTAACTTCTTGAAGTGCTGTTTATTTGGAACATAACTTTGTAACATTTAATAACTAAATTAAATGTTTCTTCTGCATACTGCTAGTAGTGCTTATTTAGTTAAAATGATTTATAGACTGGTGTTAAGCAGTTACGAACTTACAGAAAGTATTTTAGTAAAGTTCCAACAAGTTGTGAGGAAGTTAACTTTGACCTATCCTGTTTTTATTTTATTATGCACTCTATTATTTATCGTTATTTTCCTATATGCTAACGTATTATATTTTAGTTTAAAAGTTAACTTACTTCCACCTTCTCCGTCGTAGTTGGCATTCACATGATACGGAATCGGAACCGTCCTCCGGAAGAGCTATCCTGGTTAATGACGTCATCGTATCTAAATAATTTTACCACTGAACTGATAGTGTGAATATAAGAATGATCTGTATCAGTGTTTTGTTCGATATATAAATTAACTGTAAAGATGATGACATGAATGAATTACTCTGTAAGCTAATAACTTTGAACTTGTTACGTATAAGTATGTAAATGAAGCAACACGGGACTGTACGTCACTCGAATATAAAAGTGGACGCATCCGACCAGCTGATTGAGGTGTTGAATCCAGATGTAAAATTGGCGAGTGACATTTGAGTTCTTGTAGAGATCGACGATTATTTAAAGTTTGTATCGGAGGTGGAGGTAGTAGAATATAGTATTTAAGGTTCTCTTTTGTGAATAATTGATTGTTTAATCTAACTCAAATATCGACAATCAATTATTCATAAAAGAGAACCTTAAATACTACTAAATTCTACTACCTCCACCTCCGATACAAACTTCAAATAATCGTCGATCTCTACAAGAACTCAAATGTCACTCGCCAATTTTATGTCTGGATTCAACACCTCGTCTTTTAGTTGAGTTCGTCAGCTTTTTATATCCGAGTGATGTACAGTCCAGTGTTGCTTCATTTACGTAAATATACGTAACATGTTTAAATTTATTAGCTTACAGAGTAATTCATTCATGTCATCATCTTTACAGTTAATTTATATATCGGACAAAACACCGATACGGATCATTCTTATGTTCACATATCAGTTCAGTGGTAAAATTATTTAGATACGATGACGTAATTATCCGGGATAGCTCTTCCGGAGGAAATTTTTGATTTCATATCACGTGATTGCCAACTATTACGGAGAAGGTGGAAGTAAGTTAACTTTTAAACTAAAATATAATACGTTAGCATATAGGAAAACAACAATAAATAATAGTGCATAATAAAATAAAAATAAGACAGGTCAAAGTTAACTTCCTCACAAAGTGTTGATATTTTAGATTTTTTTTCTTTACTCAATTAAATTTATCCCTTCTTATGGCTCCCAAAAGAGTTAAAAGTGTTAGTGAAGGTGGTGTTAAACATGCTTTCTTCTAACATTACTGTTATATTTATTTCCTTTCTGTATTATTTCCATACATAGTCATAACATGTTAAAATTTTTTTCTAGGAAAAAAACATATTATTTGGATTTATATTAATTGCAATGGGAAAAATTGATTCGGATTACGAACTTTTCGGATCACGAACAGGATCACGGAACAGATTGTGTTCGTGAACCGAGGTATCACTGTATATCAGATAAAGAAATTAAATCACTTAATAAAATAACAGATTTAAAATTCATATAAAAAGGAACAAACGATTGTGGTAAAGGTAATCCTGCTCATATAATTGAGTTTGTTGATTAATTCAATTTTATATCTTTTAATATTTTATCTTTTAACTTTTAATTTTCATAATTTTTAATTTTTTTGTGTTAAATTTTTATCTTTTAATTTTCTTAATTTTTAATATTTATAAATTACAATTAAATCCATTTGTAATAGGTTTACCACTGATACATTCACTAATTGGAATATATGGATTTGATCCAGATCTGGAAAGCTGCTCAGAGGGATTCTGAAAAAATGTACAATTTTGTGGCTTTTTTTCAATTTTAATAATTTTTGTATAAATTTTTAAAATTTTTGTGTGAAAATTAAGGCGTGTTGGAACGAAGCTAGTTTTCAGACCGCTAGAACTTGTCGCGAGTCGAACTACAGGGAAAGTTATTATTTATACGTGACTAGTAGAAGCCGCACCTATTTACTGGCAAGTTGTATTTTCTATTGTGTGTCGCATACAAAGTTCACACGTTTTGTACGGGAAATTAAAATGTTAGATATTGAAAAAGCTATTGACGCCATTATAATAATTTTAAGCGAATAGCTTAGGGACTTAGTTAAGAAAAAGGGTAAATAGCGAAGGAAATGTAGAAATTGGATTATGCGTAGAGAAATTCACAGTGGATCAAATTCAGTTGTTCGCGAAATTCTTGTAAAGGTCTACAATTTGCTTGAAGTTTGTATCAGTGGTGGAGGTAATAGATTTAAGTAGGAAGTTAACTCTGACCTATCCTATTTTATTTTATTATACTCATTTATTATTTATCAATATTTTCAATATTATCTAACATATATTTTAGTTTAACAGTTGACTTACTTCCACACTCCCCATTGTAGTGGTTAGCAATCACGTGTTACAGAATCGGAATCCATCCTCCGGAAGAACTGACCCAGTTAATGACATCATATAAATCTAAATAAGTTTTACCACTGATCCGATATGAGAATGTAAGAATGATCTCATATTGAGGCTTTGTTCGTATATAATTAAATTGTAAAGAGGATGACATGAATTGATAACTCTGTAAGCTAATAAATTTAAACATGTTACGTATATTTATGTAAATGAAGCAACACTGGACTGTACATCACTTGGATATAAAAGACAACGCAACCAACAACTCAGAGGTGTTTTATCAATGTAAGTTGGCTAAGTGACATTGGAATTCTTGTAAAGGTCCACGATTGTTTGAAGTTTGTATTGGAGCTGGAGGTAGTAGAATTAAGTAGTATTTAAGGTTTCTTTCTTGTGAATAGTTGATTGTTGATATTTGAGTTGGATTAAACAAGTTTTGTTGATTAACTGATTGTTGCTTTATTATCGTTTCAATAAAGAATTTATTAACACTTTTGTGTGTGTTTGGATTCTAATAAATTTATATTTTTTTGTTATTTAACTTGTTTGAGAATTTATTCAAATTATTAGTATAAGTTTCTAACATGGTTTTTCTGTTTTTAGATCTAACACTTAAATGGTACTTCTAGTTGTAAGTTCCAGTTTCCGGTTTCGTTTTATCAGTTAAGCATAAAATGTTGTTAGATTGTTTTGAATTTAATTATAAGCGCCAGCGACTTGTAAACTAGCTTTGTTACAACACGCCTTTAAATAGCCTCTGACCCAAAATCGGTTAGTCCAAAATTAGGTGTGAATGGGCAGTTTTTTACTTTTAATGATTTTTGTTCTTTTTTGAATAAATTTTTAAAATTTGTGTGTAAAAATTAATAAAAAATGGTGATTTTTGAAATTTTGGCCATTTCCCTCAAAGTGGCATAGAATTGTCATTTATACACTACTCAAATGAGCAAAGCACAGGATTTGTAAGTCACCAGTATAAAAACAGGAGCAACCAACGACACAATGAGGCGTGTATCAACATAATGTTGGTGTTAAGTGATATTAGAATTCTTGTAAAGGTCTACAATTTGCTTGAAGTTTGTATCAGTGGTGGAGGTAATAGATTTAAGTAGGAAGTTAACTCTGACCTATCCTATTTTATTTTATTATACTCATTTATTATTTATCAATATTTTCAATATTATCTAACATATATTTTAGTTTAACAGTTGACTTACTTCCACACTCCCCATTGTAGTGGTTAGCAATCACGTGTTACAGAATCGGAATCCATCCTCCGGAAGAACTGACCCAGTTAATGACATCATATATAATCTAAATATTTTTACCACTGATCTGATATGAGAATGTAAGAATGATCTCGTATTGAGGCTTTACCACTGGTCCGATATGAGAATGTAAGAATGATCTCATATTGATGTTCATTAAATTGTAAAGAGGATGACATGAATGAATAACTCTGTAAGCAAATAAATTTAAACTTGTTACGTGTAAAAGAGGATATGATGAATTGATAACTCTGTAAGCTAATAAATTTAAACATGTTACGTATATTTATGTAAATGAAGCAACACTGGACTGTACATCACTTGGATATAAAAGACAACGCAACCAACAACTCAGAGGTGTTTTATCAATGTAAGTTGGCTAAGTGACATTGGAATTCTTGTAAAGGTCCACGATTGTTTGAAGTTTGTATTGGAGCGGAGGTGGAGGTAGTAGAATTTAAGTATTATTTAAGGTTTATTTCTTGTTATTTCAGTAGAATTAATTAGTATTTAAAGTTTATTTCTTGTGAATAGTTGATTGTTGATATTTGAGTTGGATTAAACAAGTTTTGTTGATTAACTGATTGTTGCTTTATTATCGTTTCAATAAAGAATTTATTAACACTTTTGTGTGTGTTTGGATTCTAATAAATTTATATTTTTTTGTTATTTAACTTGTTTGAGAATTTATTCAAATTATTAGTATAAGTTTCTAACATGGTTTTTCTGTTTTTAGATCTAACACTTAAATGGTACTTCTAGTTGTAAGTTCCAGTTTCCGGTTTTGTTTTATCAGTTAGGCATAAAATGTTGTTAGATTGTTTTGAATTTAATTATATTTAATTTAGAATTTAGTTAAAGTCCTGAACTATGGCTGAACTCTGAATTGCAGAGTCGTTAGAACCATTAGGTTTAGTTTATAATTAGTATAAATTGTTATTTGTTAAAAATAGCGACTTTGCAATTGCTGCCCGAACATGGACCACATTGCTTATGGTGATTGTTAGTTTGGAATTGGATTTAATAGTATTTATTGAATTGGCTCACTAATTGCCACTTAATCTAGTGGTTGAATTTTTTTTCATTTTGGTGATTCACTTTTCAATTTTGCGATACTTAATCACCTCTGTAGTACGATGGCTGATAATATCGTAAGTGTTCTTCTTGAAACTTGGGCTAATATGATAGATCTGGTAACCGATTTGACATCAATAATAAACAGTTTTGACCAAGGCCCAAGATTTCTTTCTCTGGGAATCGCACCAAACACCAGAGGTTATCACTCACCCACATAGGAACAATAGATGCCTGATGCACCATCCACCGGAAGCTACAACCTGTTCACACCAGAACAAAGGTCTCCAGATGCACTTATCATCCCACCTCGATTAGAAATATCTTCAATCTCCCGACCAATTATTGTTATGAATACTCTGTCGCCACCCATGCCAAAATTTTATGGTAACACCAATATAAATGACTTTGCTGACATAGAACATTATTTTATTGCCCAGGAAATATCACGAGAAAAGTGGGTTGATGTAGCCGCTGGACATTTCGAAGGAAATCCTGCCAAATGGTGGCGAACAGAAGGCAGAACTAAAGGAGGAGGTAAGGTTTGGTCTTATTTCAGAAATAGCTTAATGAAATTGTATTCTCCTTTGATAGATGAGGTGGCTTTAATTAAACAATTATTTAATCAAACTTAGTTACAAACAAATCAAAATGGTTGAGATGATGTGGAAAGCTTCCTATGGGATATTGTACAGCTATATAGAAGATGGATACCATTAGTTGTTGACACAAATAATATAGTACATGATCTCGCAGATGCCCTTGAATATGCGAAAGATTTTAGAAAATAGGAACTTTCCAACAGTTACAAGGCTGTTCGAGCAATGAAACAATATTTATTCCGTAGACAACCAGAGGCGCCTCCTGCTCAGTGTCCAAATACCCAGGCTCCTCGAGAAACAAGTTGAACGAAATCGACCACAGGTACCACTATGAAATCCACAACGCACATTAACACTAAACACTAATAGAATATCATCTATTCAGTGTTACAACTGTAAAAATTGAGCCATTTTTGAGGGATTGCCCACAGAGGTGCAACAGGCCATGTAATAATACATGCAACCAAACTTATCAACCTAGTAGGACACAGTGTCAGGATATTAAAAAAGAGACCAAGACAGGAGGCTTCTGCCTCTATGATAGAAAAAACCTCCTTCGTTGAACTATCAATTACAACTATGACAAATATGCCATTCATTTCTATCTTCATCAATAATATTTTCATTAATGCACACACAGATACTGGAGCCGATGACACTGCCATTAGTGAAAATGTGTGGAAGAAAATTGTAAGGAAGAATCCACAAATTCACCTCCACCCAGATCCAAAGGTACAGTTAGCCGTACAAGGAGAAGAATAGAGAACTTTGGGACATTTTACAGCTGTGATAAAGGTCAATAAAGTCACACTGAAACAAAATTGTATGCCTTGTCATAATGGTTAAAAAGAAAACGGGAGACTGGAGATTGTGCATAGACTACCAAAAATTAAATCATGTAATTGTTACTGATAAATTTCCTCTTCCTATCATTTCCAAATTAATGAAGTCACTAAAAGATGCGAAATTCATTTCCACCCTCAATTTATCTGCAGGATATTGGCAAGTTCCCATAAAAGCAGATGGTATAGAGAAAACTGCTTTTATTACTAACCAAGGAGATTATATCAGTTCCTAGTAATGCCCTTTGGATTGAAGAATGCGCCAGCCACGTTTCAAAGATTAATAAATGAAGTTCTACGGGATATTAAACGGACTTTCTGTGAAGTATATTTAGATGACATTATTATTTACTCTTCTACCTTTTCAGAATACTTAAAGCATATCAGCACAGTGCTAGAATGATTGTCAAAGGCCGGATTGACAGTTAAATTATCCAAAAGCCATTTTTGCCGACCAGATGTGCGCTACCTGGGGTTCAGAATTGATAATAGAGGAATAATGACAGAGCCAGATAAGGTCGAGGCTATAAGTAAATTTGAAACACCTAAAAACACTAAACAATTAAGTACTTTCTTAAGAATGTGTAGTTGTTGTAGCCATTTCATCCCAAATTATGCTATGCTTGCTGAACCGCTATACCAACTACGAAAAAAAAGAACTAGGTGGTCCTGGATGGAAGTATGTCAGAAAGTCTTTGAGGCATTAAAACAAGCTCTGATATCCACTCTGATATTGCAATTACCTAATGAAGGGGAAAGATACAGCTTGCACACGGACGCAAGTGGTGTCGGCCTAGTAGTAGTAGTAGAATAGGGAGGGGCCTGCTTCAGCCCAAGCACTGCGACAAACATTGGTCTATTGTGCACCCCCAATCAAATCATCCCAGAAGAAGGCCTGTCTTAAAAACAAACGACAGTATATTCATCAATGGGACAGAAGCAAGATCCTTGAGAACAGAAAAATACATCCCCAAGAGATCACGCCTAAGCCACGAAAGGGCCACACATTCACATAAAATGGGAAGAGGAGTTTCCTCCTCA
>AYEL01089005.1:0-11788 GCA_000484575.1 Olivierus martensii | reverse complement strand
GCATGCATCAGTGATGAAATATATTTAATTAATGCTGTTTTTAGTTTTTTTAATTCATATTTCTGCTAATATGAATAAACAAAAAAAAATGTAACTAGCAGGAATAGAACTCGGGCTGACCGCATGGCAGTTTGCCACTTAACCATGCTGCCACGCCAACTCGTCGTTAATTAGTATAACGAACTGATATACTTTTGTCACGTCTTTCTTCGAGGTCATTTTTCTCCATAATGGCTAGCCATTGGCATCTAGCTTTTTACTGTGTTTTAGTACTAGTCAAGAACTCTTACAGAAATAAATTTCATTTCATTCCGTTTTCCGGCCCTTGCGCCCTCTCCTTGTTAGAACTGCTGCCTTACAAGAACTACATGATAATCCGACCGCCATTCATCTGGATGTCAAAAAAACTGTGAAAAAATTCAACAAAAGTGCTATTGGCCAGCCATGGCTCAAGACATAAAAGAGTATGTTCTATCCTGTCACACATGTCAAACAGTCAGATTTGATCAACAATGTCCAGCCAGACTAATGCAAAGTGCACAAATTACGGAACCCGGCGATCAAGTAGGTGTCGATTCCTTGGTCCCTATCCAAGGTCCAGGAAAAATAATAACTATATCTTAGTAATAACTGATTATTTTAATAAATGAGTTGAACTGTTTTCATTGAGAGAAATCAAGGCAGAAACTGTGGCAAATGCCTTGTTAATGAGTATTTTTGTAGGTATGGACTACCTAAAACCTTAGTTTTTGATAATGAACTGCAATTTATCTCACAGCTCTATTGAAGAGAATCTCTTCTTAATAAATCACTTTAGCCTCTAAATACCAAGCATATTATACAATTCTTAGCCATTCTTGAACTCATAGTTATACTGCATAATCTGTTAAGAAAGTTTGATTATCTTAAACATATACAGTGTGCCTATCCTGGCAGCAAAAATAAAACTCAAAGTATATTCCCTTCCACAGGATTAATGGAGAACGGGCCCTCTCACCCTAATGGGGTAAATAACATATAATCCTTTATTTAAGTTTATATAGAGGAAGCTGAAGGGAAAATTACATGTAGACTCCTTTATAGATGACAAAGGACAACATATGATATGATAAATAAAAACAAAGATCATAAGTTTAAGAGCAATGATTTTTTACTGCGTATTTCCATGCATTGCTGACCTCGTCTGCTCTTTAACATTAATTACATTATTTTCTTTACAGGATTTCAGTATTTCAATTTTTTCGTTTATTTCGTTATTTCGTTAACAAGTAAGTCTCTTTTGTTGCCAACATTCTTAATAATTCTTGCTTCATCCCATAGAACATTAATGTCCTTTTGGTATGTTCTCTGCACTAGAGCGGTAGCCAGATTACTGTTAGAGATGTTATCTTTGTGTTCAGCTACTCTCTTTTTGAAGTTTCCGGCAGTGGCGCCGATATATACTTCTTCTCTATCATCATCTATATTATGCAATGGAATTTTATATACTCCCGATTTATAATCCTTACTATATTTTTGCTTTTCATTTCTAAGTAAATTAAATACAGTCAGTGGCCTCATATAGGTGCACTTACTGTTGTTATTTTTTAGCACTCACTGTATTGTTTTATTTGTGTGTAGTCGGAATGGTACAGGGAGACGGTTTTCATCATTTGATGACTTGTTATTTTGTGTATGTTTGGTTTGCTGGGTAGGTGTTCTGTTATCATTCTCGTATTTTATCCTTTGCTCTCTATAGATCTTTTTCATGAACTTCATGTTATATCCGTGTTTTTGGCCCCAGAAGTATATTCTCTTTAGTTCTTGCTTTCTGTAAAGGTCATTAGAACAGTGTGTTAGACTTCTTTTAAAATAAGCCACAAATGCTGATTTTTTTGTAGGCCCAGGATCGAAGGATCACCTGGGGATTAACACCGGTGTTGTGTTGGGTTTAATATATACAGTGCTTTCTATCCTCCTATTTGTCAGAAAGATTTTTACATCTAAGTAATTGATTTCTTTATTACTTTCTAGCGTTATTTTAAGGTTAAGACCATATTGCTCCTTACAAAAACTATTTACTAGTTTTATCACCCTGCTTGTGTTTTTCCACATCACAAAAATGTTGTCAATGTATCTATAATATAATGCTGTATTTGACCTTATTAAGTTATGGATCTGTCCCACTACCTCCCTTACTACGATTTCAACTAGGACCCCATCCATTGGGCTTCCGATAGGGACCCTTTAACTTGTTGATAGTAGAGGCCCTTAAATGTGAAGAATGAGTTATGACATATTAAGTGTGTGAACTCTCTTAGTACTTCGAGGTCTAATTCATCTTCCTGCATGTGTTCTAAGAGGAATCGATTGAATAGCAAGCATGTGGCGTTTAGATTCAGGGAGGGGTAGAGGACTCGAACTCAAGTACAGACATCGTTTCATTCCTTGTCGGTACTTAAACTTTTTTCTTGAAAAAGTTTATGTTCCAGAATGTTTTATACTTAAATTTGTATGCTAAAGATGACTTGTTAAAGACGAAAGCGCATCAATAAATTATTTAATTTTCCACTTTAAACTAGTGCTTGTTTTCAAATATAATTCTTGTTTTCTAAGTGGAAGTCCTAATTATTAGTATAACTTTCAATTAATTCATTAATTATACTTATTTTGTTATTCAAACTTTGAATATTAAGACACAATACATATAAACCTCGATAATTATAATTTTCGTTATTAATTCATCAGAACATGGGTCAGAATTTACAGTCTCAGTTAATGTACATAAATCACCTTCATTTGTGATTTTTATTACTGGACTATTGTCCTCTATGTGCACAATAGACCATTGGTGGTTGCAGTACTTGGGCTATATAGGCTCCCCCTTCACATTTCATCTCATTGTTCTTTATCCTAATAAAAATTTGACCATTTCTTATCTAAGAATACTTTAGCTTCCTACTTGATTTAAGTTGTCTTAACTGATAATAGATGGATCTATAATATGGTGATAGATACTCGTTTATATATATTTTATGACGTTCACCTACTATTCCAGAAGTGTTGGTATATAAATCATATTTGTTGATTTTTAACTTTGAGGAAGTTAACTCTGACCTGTCCTATTTTATTTTATTATGCACTTTATTATTTATCATCATTTTCTTATTATCTAATGTATTATATTTTACCACAGTTCTATACTGGAATTTGTATATTATTTCATTGCATATGTGCACTGATCCATCGCAACAACAACAACATCACTAATACAAAGGAACCGTTTCTTCTTTATTTTTATTTCCAATTTAAAAAAATCTTTCTATATAAATACATAATAAAAGCATGGCACTATAACAGAATATGCATTTCGGCTTCTTAAGCCCTCTTCAGTTCTATTTGATGTACGATGCTGTAATAATTATTTAAAATTTTTTAACATTTAAATCTATTTTCTTTCAAATACAAAAAAATTTTTTACATACCGTTTTTTACTAAAAAACATTCAAAATTCCTTATATAAAATTCCATATATTAAAGATTTTATTATGTATTTATATAGAAAGATTTTTTTGAATTGGAAATAAAAATAAAGAAGAAACGGTTCCTTTGTATTAGTGATGATGATGTTGCGATGAATCAGTGCACATATGCAATGGAATAATATACGAATTCCAGTATAGAACTGTGGCAAAAGTGAACACTGCCTAAGAGATATAATTGTGATAATTTATAATTACTTCAAAGAATAGGATTAGCAACAAAGGAATGACTATACAAAACCGTTTAAATAAGATAAGATTAAAAATAGATTATTTAAAAACTGATATTTATTATTTAACAGTTTGTAAAAATGAAGGAGAGGTTTTAAATTTTGTTAAATTACCGAATAGAATTAAAATATTGTAAATATTAGTGATCTTCCAAAAATTGAAAAAATGATTTTTTCATCGATAATTACAGTAAAAAAGAAAAAAGTAAAATTTTATAGAAATGTATATTATAATTTAGTTAAAAAAATTTTTCATTTAAACAAAGATTCATTTAAAGAATTAGTATATTATAAAAAGAAAGAAATAAAATTACAAAAAAGAGGCTATGTAATTCCAGAGGGAGAGAAACAAAAATGAAAAGAAAATTTAGTGTTTAATAAAACTGCATTAAATATTCCTAGATATGTAATAGACTGATGACTTTAACATTAATTTTTCTTTATCCTGCATTGTTATTATATTATTATTATTATTTTTTTCTCCCTCTAGTAATAATTTATTTAATGCCTTTTTTAATTTTTCATCTGGATTTTGATCCAAATTTTCAAACAAAAATGGAAAGAAAATTTAGTGTTAAATAAAACTGCATTAAATATCCTTAGATATGTAATAGATATATTAACTTTAGGTTTAAATTATAATATGGAATGTAAGCCGTTAGAAATAGATACAGTAGTTAGTTACAAATTTATTTTTGAATATTTAAAGTCTCAAAATTTACCTTGTAATGTCGAAAATAATATTAGAATAAAATTAAAAACTTTATGGATGGGATTCACAATTGCAAAATAAAAATAAAAAGAAGAATTGTAAAGATCAATTATTGAGTAAATATGAATTAACAAAAAAATATATGAAAAAAGAACATTTAGTAATAATTCAAGCAGATAAAACAAAACAATTAATAATAATGAAACATGATACATTACAGTTTAGAAAAAGAAAAAACAGTAGAGAGTGAAATGTTTAGAAAATTGGATCAAAATCCAGTTGAAAAATTAAAAAAGGCATTAAATAAATTATTAATAGAGGGAGAAAAAAAAATTCATTTTTATTATTAACTATTAAATTATTATTTTTTATTTCTTCTTTTTTAATAAAATAAAGTTCATAAAAAAATCTTTTTTGTATGTTTTCTATTGTATCTATTTTCTTTTTGTATCTTTTTGTATTGTTTTTGATGACTTTAACATTAATTTTTCTTTATCCTGCATTGTTATTATATTATTATTATTATTTTTTTCTCCCTCTAGTAATAATTTATTTAATGCCTTTTTTAATTTTTCATCTGGATTTTGATCCAAATTTTCAAACAAAAATGGAAAGAAAATTTAGTGTTAAATAAAACTGCATTAAATATCCTTAGATATGTAATAGATATATTAACTTTAGGTTTAAATTATAATATGGAATGTAAGCCGTTAGAAATAGATACAGTAGTTAGTTACAAATTTATTTTTGAATATTTAAAGTCTCAAAATTTACCTTGTAATGTCGAAAATAATATTAGAATAAAATTAAAAACTTTATGGATGGGATTCACAATTGCAAAATAAAAATAAAAAGAAGAATTGTAAAGATCAATATTTTTGAATATTTAAAGTCTCAAAATTTACCTTGTAATGTCGAAAATAATATTAGAATTAAATTAAAAAAACTTTATGGACGGGATCCACAATTACAAAATAAAAATAAAAAGAAGAATTGTAAAGATCAATTATTCAGTAAATATGAATTAACAAAAAAATATATGAAAAAAGAACACTTAGTAATAGTTCAAGCAGATAAAACAAAACAATTAATAATAATGAAAAGTGATACATTACAGTTAGAAAAAGAAAAAATAATAGAGAGTGAAATGTTTAGAAAATTGGATCAAAATCCAGTTGAAAAATTAAAAAAGGCATTAAATAAATTATTAATAGAGGGAGAAAAAAAAATAATAATAATAATAATATAATAACAATGCAGGATAAAGAAAAATTAATGTTAAAGTCATCGAGAACACCAAAACTAAATTTAAGATTAAAGACACACAAAGCAGATTTAGAATATAGACCTATTGTAGATTTTAGATACACTTGCTTATATAACTTTGAAAAATTTCTAAAAGAAAAGCTAAATGAAATTCCAAACTCATTATGTTCATTAAAGAATACAGAAGATTTAATATTAAAATTAAAAAGTATTAATATAAAATCCAATTATGAATTAGAATCATTAGATATAATTCCAAACTCATTATGTTCATTAAAGAATACAGAAGATTTAATATTAAAATTAAAAAGTAATAATATAAAATGCAATTATGAATTAGGATCATTAGATATAATTAATTTATACCCAAGTATACCGTTAGAATTAATAGTAAATACTTTAAAAAATTATAATATAAATAATTGGTTGATTAATGCTGTACAATTTTGTTTTTACAATAATTTCATAGATGTTATGATAGTTATTATAAGCAAAAAGATGGTGTCATAATGGGTTCCGTTATAGGTCCAAAATTAGCAGAATTGGTATTAATAGAATTAGATAAATATTTATTAAAATGTAAAGGTATGAAATTTGTGGGTAGATTTGTGGACGATATATATTGTGTGTTTTCGACTGAAGAGGGCTTAAGAAGCCGAAATGCATATTCCGTTATAGTGCCATGCTTTTATTATGTATTTATATAGAAAGATTTTTTTAAATTGGAAATAAAAACAAAGAAGAAACCGTTCCTTTGTATTAGTGATGATGATGTTGCGATGGATCAGTGCACATATGCAATGGAATAATATACAAATTCCAGTATAGAACTGTAATAAAAGTGAACACTGCTTAAGAGATATAATTGTGATAGTATTATATTTTAGTTTAAGAGTTAACTTTCTTCCACCTTCTCCATCATAGTTAGCAATCACGTGATACGGAATCGGGGAACCGTCATCCGGAAGAGCTGTCCCAGGTAAAGACGACGTCATTTAATTTTACCACTGGTCCGATATGAGAAAGTAAGAATGATCCTTATCGAGGTTTTGTTTGGTATATAATTGAATTGTAAAGAGGATGACATGAATTGATTACTCTGTAAGCTAATAAATCTGATATTGTGACGCGACATTGTAAAGAGGATGACATGAATGAATTACTCTGTAAGCTAATAAATTTAAACTTGTTACGTGTATTTGTGTAAATGAAGCGACACGGGATTGTACGTCACTCAGATATAAAAGTCGACGAAACCAACGACTCAGAGAGGTGTTGGTTTCAAAGTAAAATTGGTTGAGTGACATTTGAGTTCTTGTAAAGATCGACGATTGCTTGAAGTTTTGTATTGTGATGGAGGTATTAGAAGTTAAGTAGTATTTAAGGTTTATTTCTGTGAGTAATTTGATTTTTGGATATTTGAGTTTTATTAAACAAGTTTTGTTTATTTGATTGTTGCTTTATTAACGTTGTTAAAGCATTTATTAACACTTTTGTAAGTGTTTTGAGTCTAATAAATTTATATTTTGTATTATTTAACTTGTTTTGAGAAATTCAGTTTATTAGCGTAAATTCTAACATCGTTGTTTGTTCTAGCTCTAACACTCAATTGGCACTTTTAGTTGTAAGTTCCGATTTCCGGTTTTGTTTTTGCAGGTTCATGTTAGTAGCTGTTAGATTGTTTTGAATTTAATTAGTTTTAAGTTAGAGTTTAGTGTTTTAGATTGTTTTGAAGTTAATTATATTTAAGTTAGAGTTTAGAAAAAAACCTGAGCTCAGGCCGAACTCTGGATTGCAGAGTCATTAGAACGAAAAAGACCTGAGCTCAGGCCGAACTCTGGATTGCAGAGTCGCTAGACCCTTGTTAGATTGTTTTTGAAATTAATTTAGTATTAAGTTAGAACTTAGTACTGAGCTCAGGCAGAACTCTGGAATTTGCAGAGTCGCTAGCTGAAAGACCTGAGCTCAGGCCGAACTCTGGATTGCAGAGTCGTTAGAACCGTCCCGTGGGTAAACTGGGATTACCTACGGTTGTGAGGAAGTTAACTTGGATTGAGCGAGGCCGAACTCTGGAATTTGCAGAGTCGCTAGCCGTTAGGCGCTCAGGCCGAACTCTGGATTGCAGAGTCGTTAGAACCATTAGGTTTAAGTTATAATTTATTATTATTATTGACATTTGTGACTTTGCAACTTGAATAATATTTTTTTACAAAATTCAAAGATTACTAAATTTAAAAAATTATACAGATAATATTAATGATTATACAATATTTTTATGTAGCCAAATTATATAAAAAGAAATAAATAATATAAATTATTAATCACTCCTAAATAATAGACATTATACATGATTTAAATAAACCAAAGTAAACATTAGAACTTTTAATCGCATCCAATCGACATATACTGTACACGATTTATACTCTAAGTCCTCTTCTAAATTATATCTCACCACCATTCTGTAATAATTGTTCATCCTGTATATGTCGATTGGATGCGATTAAAAGTTCTAATGTTTACTTTGGTTTATTTAAATCACGTATAATGTCTATTACTTAGGAGTGATTAATAATTTATATTGTTTATTTCTTTTTATATAATTTGGCTACATAAGAATATTGTATAATCTTTAATATTATCTGTATAATTTTTTTAATTTAGCAATCTTTGAATTTTGTAAATGTGTTCTATCATTGAATATTGTTATGTTCTATTTATAACGATGATGTTCTATTATATGTCGATGTTCTTTTGTAAAGTTTAGCAGCACTGATGAGGGACTAGTACAGTCCGAAAACATTATGCTAAATAAAAATCCATACTTGCTAATGAGCTGTATTTAATCTAGTATCGTATTAAGCAAGTAGTCTCTAATATTTTTGAAAGTTTTAATACTTTTTGTTTAACAATTCAATAAGAATGCTTAGCAAATATTATAAGTGAATAATTTTGATTCTGTACAAGACTTTTTATTCTATGGGCTGCTAATAAATTATTCATGTCAAAATTTTCATCTATACTCATAATAAACCAAATTGACAACTAGGTCCCAAATTAAAATAAAACAGAATCTAAACTAGCTTACAGGACCTTAAAATAAAATTAAAGATGCAGGAGCACTTTCAGGCTGGATTGCCGTTCTTCAGCTGCATTGAAAAAGTGAGTGTTAACAGAGAATGGGACATCTGTAAAAACAAGTGTAAATTGTAATTTAAACCCCAAGTGTCAAAATAAAAGCAAAAATAAACAGGCCTAACATTTTATCCCATGTTCACAATCTGCACATGAGATAAAATGTTAGGCATAAAAGGGGGCAGAAATGGATTGATAACTGATACAAAAGTTTACATTTGCACACTTAAAAACTATAGTTAAGATGATTAAACAAGTGTTCCCAAGCATCGGGTATAGTCTTTAAAATCCCTAGAGTTGATTAGATTTTTATCCTTGTTATGGAGGTAAATGTTCCAAACTTTTCAAAATTTGGACCTAATTTGTTAGAATGTAGCAAATCAATGATTTTAGCATTGTACCATATAACAGACCAGTCCTTTGAGTAGTAGGCTGCTTGTGCTAGAGCGTATTTTCCTTATTGTTTCTTACATCATATAGATGCTGATGCATACATTCTTTCAGGCATTGTCTGGTTATTCTGATGTAGTAGCTTATTGTGCCAATTACAGAATTGACTAATGGTATCTCATATATTCCACAGCTCTCAGCTTTACGTGTAGTTTCCTTGTCGTGGTGTAATTTTTGGAACACTAGCGTTTCTGCTTTCAGATATGGAATGTGTTATTAATCAAGCTCTCCCAAAGTGTGTCATGAATAATAAAGTACCACATGACTGTCTTGCCTTGCTGATGGATTTTAAAAGCAAGTGCTTGCACAAAATAATCAGTTGTAAGAAAAGAAGATGCCTCAGATTTTATGCCAAAAAAGACCTGATAGATGAATGACTGTCTCCACAACAACCTTGCTACTTGCTGTATTGTGGACAGAGTTTACGTAACTTTGTCATAACTCACATATGATTCTAAAAAAAGATATATCAAAAAACTCAAATGGTTAATGAAAATTCAAGCCATTGGATTAGCCTAAGGATCATGACTTCTCAGCCGAAGTCGTCTCTTACTGTACCCAAGATGTATCTGTTTTCGTCAAGGAAGCATTAAGGTTTGGCCTGACCTTTGCTGTAGATAACCATTGCAATCTAGCTAATGCCATTTGCAGAATAGTAGTAGTAGTAGTAGAATAGGGAGGGGCCTGTTTCAGCCCTAGCACTGCGACCAACATTGGTCTATTGTGCGCCCCCAATCAAATCATCCCAGAAGAAGGCCTGTCTTAAAAACAAACGACAGTATATTCTTCAATAGGACAGAAGCAAGATCCTCGGGAACAGAAAAATACATCTCCAAGAGATCACGCCTATGCCACGAAAGGGCCACACATTCACATAAAATGGGAAGAGGAGTTTCCTTCTCATACTGACATCTTCTACACATGACACATTCACATAAAATGTGAAGAGGAGTTTCCTTCTCATACTGACATCTTCTACACACACTTCAGAAACAGTCCTAGGAAATTTCCCCACTACAACAATGGATATGTCATCAGCATATTCAACAGTGAAGAAACCCTTCCCATTAAGTAAAGTCAATAGCTCATCCACCACAAGGCTCCAAAGAAGGGGAGACAACACCCCCCTGCAGACAGCCCCTGTCAGTGAGAATTGTGACTTACTCCTCATAGAGTCTGCTATAAACAACTCTATGCCTCAGCATGGAGCCAATCCAGCGAATAATTGTTGAGCTGACTCCATGCCTGATAGCAAAGGCTTATTTGCTTCAAAAGAAGTAGTCAAAAGCCCCTTGAATATCAAGGAAAGCGCCAAGGGCAATATCCTTGTACCCAATAACCCTCTCAATGAGCAAAGCAACCTCATGAAGAGCATGCTCAGTCGATTCGCCAGATTGATAGACAAATTGGCTGCAACAAAAGATCCTAACCAAGGTCCCGTCCCTAATAAACCTATCCACCAACCTCTCCACTGTCTTCAATAAAAAGGACATCAGACTGATCGGACGATAGCACTTAGCCTCAGTGTAAGAATTACGCCCGGGTTTAGATATAAAAGATACCCTCACCTGCCTCCAGGACCATGGAACATAGCCAAAAGCCACACAGGCCCGAAAGACATGGCAAAGAGGGGAAACCAGGACATCAATGCCCTGTTGTAAAAACACCGGCAAAATGCCATCTGGTCCCGCCGACTTCAAAGGCTTAAACACACTGATAGCCCATCCAATGTTAGATTGATTAATCATCCCCCTCACAAGATCCCAATTCTTCCTCGAGGCATGATAATCACGCCCATCACGGTCAGGCTGGACCCGCGAGGAGGACGAGTCCTCAATCAAGGTAGACCCAGGAAAGTGTACCCGAATAAGTTCTTTTACAGAGTCCCTGCAAGTACTAGTCATACTGCCATTAGGCAGCTTAAGAGCCCCAACCCTGCAATAATCCCCATTAGACATTATCTTCACAAGTCTGGATACCTCAGGTATATCCTCAATTCCCTGACAGTACTGTTTCCAGGAAGACCTTTTAGCCTTTCTAATGACCTTATTATAACTGGTGAGAGCACTCCTATATGCATCCCAATCACCAGTCATCTTAACTTTGTTAAAAAGCCGCCTAACATTACGTCTAAGACCGCCCAGTTGTTCATTCCACCAAGGAACTCGCCTTGATGAGCGAGCAGTCCTGACAGGACAATTTTGATGGTAAGATAAGAGAATTGCCTGTTGAATCTGGTCAACAGTCATCTCTAAATCCACCACCGAGCAAAATCTACTCTGAACACCTCCCAAGTTAAATTTAAGGTCTTCTCTAAAGGAAGCCCAATTAGTCCTCCGAGGGTCTCTATATGTAACCTGACTAGGTGCCATACCCTGTAAATTAAAGCAAATATATCTGTTATCCGACAAAGAAGGATCACCAGATACATGCCAATTCTCAATTAGGTCAGAAAAACACTGAGTCCCTAATGTTAG
>AYEL01089004.1:0-11773 GCA_000484575.1 Olivierus martensii | reverse complement strand
CCCTAACGTTAGGTCAATGACTTCCCTCCTGTTAACAACAGCAAAGGTAGGCTCATTACCCCTATTTAAAATAAAAAGGTTAGTACCCATCAGAAACTCCAATAGGTGCTCCCCCCTACGGTTGATGTCGTTGCTACCCCAAACAACATGATGAGAGTTAGCATCGACACCAAACAATAAATCAAAATGATTCTTTTGACAAAATTCCACCAAGGACCCAAACTCAGGCATTGGTGGAAGTTCGTCCTTATCATAAGGGAAATAAGCAGAGGAACTAGCACTAGCTACTAGCACCCCCCTCATCTAGCTTCATCTGTACAGTAGTAAGATCCCTTGAACAGTAATCCCAGACGGGTGAAACATGTATGTTGTTATTAACAAATACACAGGTCCTAACATGTATGTTATTTTTAACAAATACACAGGTCCGGGGACCACTATTGAGAAGTAAATGTAAACAACTTACCTTCTTTACAGTGAAGCCCCCGCCTTATAGTGCCAGGCTCTTGTATAAGAGCAAGGTCATAACAGCCCCCACGAGCAGCCGACCCTAAAGGGCGTTGGCAGCTCGGGAGTGCTGGAGGTTGATTTAATCAACCTCACGCTACATTACAGGTACCTAGGGTGGGCAAAGTTCCATGCCCTCCCCTGTTGGCTGGGTGTCGGAAGGACCAGTGGTATGCTCGGAAACCTGATCCTTATCATGGAGCCCGACCAGTTCATGTCCTTTTTCAGGAGCAATCACCGAAGCTATTGGTCTACCAGACTTGGAGTTAGGATCCGAAAGTATCTTAAAAGTCCCTTGATCGATCCCAGAGAAGGCCTTTAAAATTGGCTGCCTTGATGGCCTTTGCCGAAGCAAGATCAACCATCAGGATAAACACTGTCCTTTAGCATCCCGACTATGACCAAAGACTCTCCAGTGCTCAGTCTTGAACCCCGGATTGAAAACTTGGAGTCGAGCAAAAAGTTGGCGCACGTCCTGCGTACGTGTGTCCGCAGTGCGATAGGCCATCTTCACAGGCTTGGGCAGGTTCTTCGCAGGAATAACCCTTAAACGAATTCCCTGTCCAAGAATACGCCCATCCAAGAGCTGAGTAAGCCACTGACAGGTGAACTCATTTACACAAGTATAAATGAGTGCACCATTGTCTAAGGTATACCCTTTAAGTAGTGGCAAGGTCTCCCCAGAAGGAATTTCATCTACGCCACTCAGGATCTTATCTAAAATAAGGTCTACATCAGCAGTCACCATCTTGGAGTCCTGGAAACCCTCCTTGATGATGGCTAACTGAAAAGAAGCTACAGCTTCCATATAAGTTCCAGGTCGTGAGCGCTGGGATCGCTTAGAAGGTCTACCTTTCCAGAACAGGGGGTGGACAGTTGAGATCTGGTCCTCTTGCTAACACCAGGGGTGTCAGCAGGCGAACCAGACAAAGAAGCTATTTGGTAAGTACCTAGTGTTAGCTGAGAGCCACCTGCAACAGCAGCTTCCCTCTTAGCCCTCCTTCGCTTTCGTCTAGCCGCACCAGACAAACGCGTCTTCCGCGGACTAGATTCCCTCCCGGAGGCAGGAGTAACCCTAAGATCCTGCTTCGTCGCCCCCACCAATTGGAGGAACATCAGCGACCCCGGCACCCCCAGATGAGGTACCAGGCCACCACCCCTGAGATGAGGCAGATTCCCCAGAAAAAGATTTTGTAATTAAATTTTGACCATCCATGCCAAAAAGTAAAGCTGGGGAACACGAAAAGTCACCACCTGGTTATCCCCCAATACGGGTGTAAGGCTAACTACGACAGGGTTTCGCCTGGTGCCCTGAAGGGATCGTTAATGATACCACATTTTTTACTACCCCAGTGCCACTCAACTCTCAGCAGGATGCCTTACACTTTAGTTTGGGTAGAGCGCTCTCTTAGTCTGGCCTTTTACCTTCGACCTGTCCAGCATGGGAGACCCTACCAGTAGCAAAACTACCATTGGTATAGCTCTCAGGATCATTGGAACACGCAAGCTCCCTCACCACGACAAGGTGGAGACGCCATCGAGGGAGATTTGCAGAATAGAAAACCTCCTTGTTGCTGTTGATTCCACTGATGTCAAGAAACAAAAAATGAGGTTGATGGCAGCCTATTCATATTTTAAATCTAGGAGTTGGCTAAATGCAGATTATCTCGTGATTGCAAGAATGAAACTGTGCATAGAACAGGCATGCACATGGCTAACTAAGGATCAAATCATTGCAACCAGAGTTGACAAAAACAAAAATATTGTTCTTATCCCTAAATCAGAATATCACAGACTACTCAATGAGTATACCAATACTACTAAGTGTACTATGTCAGATATCGATCCTACAGATAAGATTAGAAGAGAACTTGATAGAATATGTAACTACCCAGAAGCTCTGCCCTTCATCTCAGGTGTGGGAAAACTTATAATGCTGCTCTGAGACTGTTCGGTTACATCAAGTATCATAAGCCTTCCTTGGAGATTTGGCCTAACATCATAAAGTATGCTGCCCCAATGTATAAGTTGGAGAAATCACTAGCTGTGTTCATTAAAGTCAAGAACACTGGGTGTCCACTCACTGTTAATAGTTCACTCGAATTTAAGCAGAAACTTGAAAAGATCAGTCCGCACCCTAGTGACATTCTAGTCACACTAGATTTTAAGTCTCTATCTAAACCTCCTATTGGAACCTACTGTCTTAGAACTCAGAAATTTACTATGCCATCCATTTACCACACCAGTGGAATTTAAAATCCTATCCAATCTTGCTCACCTAGTTTGCAAAAACGCTTATTATAGGTATAATGGTAGATATTTCACGCAAACTAGAGGTACCACTATGGTTCCTCTATAGCCGATGAGCTAGCAAAAATCTTGGTTAGAAAAAGTGAAGAAGCTGCCATCCTTTTCATTAAGGACTTCCTCAAGTTCTATGCCTGCTACAGCAATGACATTTTTATGATTGTTGATAATAAGGAAATTGCCAGTGATTTCGCTGCCTGTTTCAATAACAACCCATATGGAATAACTATACAGCTGGAGCAATTAGATAAGGAGCGGGTGCATTTTCTGGACATTTAAATCACAAAGAAGACTAATTCATTCTCTGTTTCTATCTTTAGAAAACCCAGCAGGCTTAGCCTCATTCACAAGCGTTCCAAAGATGCAGCTAGGTACAAGGATGCTAGCATCTCTACATTCATTTGGCAAGCTTATAAACTTTGTACGGAGGAAGTGGACATAGGAAATAAGCTTAAGATTCTCAAGGAGGCATTCTTAATCCACGGATACCATGGCGGCAAATTTGACAGCTTAGTCTGCAAGATCTGCACTAAGCATCTTAAAATTTTCAACGCAATACACATTCCTGACGACATCACCACCCCTAGCAGGAAGCTCTGACAAAGCAGTTCTTATCCATCCCACAGCACTCCATGTACTGCGAGGTTATTAGTGTAATTAAGACAAAACATGATAATCACATATCTGAAAGAAGAAATGCTACAGTGTTCCAAAAAATATGCAACGACAAGGAAACTAGGCTTAATGCTGAGAGATGTGCCCTTTTTAGTGATGTCATCATTTTATAATATTTTTATCCCACATACACAACCTGTTTGTTTTTATCATTACCCTGACACTCGGGGGTTAAGCTACAATTTATATTTGCTTTTACAGATGTCCTGTTCTCTATTAAGTTCTCTGTTAATGCTCACTTTCTCTGTGCAGCTGAAGAAGGGCAATCCAGCCTGAAAGTGCTCCTGCATTTTTAATTTTATTTTAAGGTCTTGTAAGCTAGTTTATATTTTGTTTTATACTCATAATAATTTTTTCAACAATATTTACTGTATTTTCATTTATAAGCTACGGAATTCCATGCAATTCAATTATATTATTGGATTTCCTTTGTTTGGGTTGTCTAATATAATTGGTTAGGCCCTTCAATTGTTTTTTATGCATATTATGTTCTTTCTTAATTGACTTAACTTCTTTTCCCAAGACTTCAATATCTGCATTAAAATTTATAATTTTATTATCTATCTCATCAATTTTGGCTCCAAAAATGTCCAATGCTTTGCATAATTCCGAATTAGATAATTTTATTTCTTCTATTTCTTCTTTTATGTTGGTCAATATGGTGAATATTTTATCTAATCTTGTATTTAAGGCACTTAAATGTGACATTGGAGTGTCTACAGCAGGAGAGAGTGTTCAGGTTTCAAAAATCACAAAATAATCATCATATTGTTTGGAAATATCATTATTAACAACTTTTTCAGTATTAGGAGAGGAAGAACAGTCGTCGGCTATTAGTTTTAATTTAATAGATAAAGTTTTACATTTGCATGATGGACATTTCCATTCTTCTTTATTTTTCTTGTTTAACTTGTAAAATTTACATCTAGTAAAATTTGCACAGTCAAAATAATATCAAGTATCACAAATCTTATATTTAATAGAATCAGTTAGTTGAGATATTTTCAAATCGCAACAACTGCATTTATCCACCATCACACGAGAGTGCCATCTCACTATTCTATTGAATTTGGTATTAATATATTTTGTGTTATTAATTTATTTTTGTTATTCTACTGAATATTAACTATTCATTTTCTAGGAAGTGATGAGTGATCTAGAAGAAAGCAAATATCAAAATGCAGAACTTCGTCTTTCCATTTATGGTCGGAAAAAGGATGAATGGGATAATCTTGCTAAATGGGCACTTAAATATAATGTTTATTCTGATAATGTCAGATGGCTTATTCAAGTACCTAGATTATAGTATGTATAAAATTTTAATATACTTTCTTTTCTAGAGATTTAAAATTTTTATTCTGTTTACATGGATGACTGAATAAGTCTCTGGTCTAATTGAGAAAAACAAATTTTTTTTCAGAAATTCGACTTTATTCATCAACATACTCTCCTTCAAGAGTGATACATTCATTCCAATGCTCTTCTAACTTTTCGATGCCTTTTTTGTAGAACAATTTGTCTTTGCACTCAAAATAGGCCTCAGTTTTGGCAATCACTTCTTCATTTAAGCCAAATTTCTTTCCGTGGAGCATCTTTTTGAGGTCTGCAAAAAGCCAGTAGTCACTGAGGGCCAGATCTGGAGAATACTGTGGATGGGGAAGCAATTTGAAGTGTAATTCATTCAATTTAACCAATATTTTCATCGACTTGTGACACGGGGCATTGTCTTGGTGAAACAGCACTCTTTTCTTTTTGCATGTGAGGCTGTTTTTTCTTGATTTCTACTCTCATTCGATCCAATAATGCTATGTAATATTCGCTATTGATAGTTTTACTTTTCTCAAGATAGTCGATGAACAAAATACCATGCGCATCCCAAAATACGGATGCCATAACCTTGCCAGCTGACTTTTGGGTTTTTGGTTGCTTTGGACGACTTTCACCAGCTGCTGTCCACTCAGCTGATGATCTTTTTGATTCAGGTGTGTAATAGTGGATCCATGTTTCATCCGTTGTCACATTCCGACGCAAGAAATCCTTTTTATCTTGCTTGAACAGCTCCAAACAGCACTCTGAATCGTCGACGCGGTGTTGTTTTTGATTCGGTGTGAGCAAATGCGACACCCACTTCGAAAGCAACTTACGCATGCTAAAATGTTCGTGTAGAATTGTAAACACACTATCTTCTGATATCTAAGGTGTCAGCTATCTCACGCTACTTCACTTTACGGTTTTCCAGAACTATTTTGTGGATTTTTTTTATGTTTCCTGGAACAACTGCTCATTTTGGGCGACCAGAGCGTGTAGCATCATCGGTGTTTGTACGAGCACCTTTAAATTCAGCATACCAGTCAATAATAGTTGATTTCCCTGGTGCAGAGTCTCCATAACGCTTATCAAGCCACTGTTTGGCTTCAACAGTATTTTTCCCCATCCAAAAACAATGTTTAATCGACACACAAAATTCTTTTTTATGCATTGTTTTGAAAATTACAAAACTGGCATCACTAAAACCACTGTAACTTGTAAACTATTTGTCAGAATGTCATGAAATTTTGACACGTATCGTTTGAAGGATGGTACTATCCAGAAATCATCTGCGTTTGTCAATAGTGTTGCCAGATATATGTCAGACCGGAGACTTATTGAGTGAAGTGATATATATTTTATATGCATATGCAATAAAATTAATTATAAAATAAACTTAGCTGTAATATCATACAGTTGAGCAGCAATATTAACTGCAAATATACGAAATACATGCATGCACTGAATCACTTCATGGATATAGTATATCAAATTAATCTCTGTAATGAGGCTAAAATTAAATTCTAAATCAATTCTGCTTCTATGCTATAAGAAAAAAAAATCAGAGCATTAAAAGCAGTAAAACTTATTTTACACCTGTATAGTTCATAAACACTTTATTTGAGACTACTTAGTACAATTCTCTTCAGATCACAATCAGTTAAAGAATATTTACAAAATTGTGCATAGCATTCAAAATGCGAGACACTTGCAGTTTCTAAATTTAAAATTCAAAAACATGCCTTAATATCTATAAACATGCCTTAATTATGTTATCATTACATATAATCTGTAATTAAAGAATTAAACATGTTAAATATAAAAATAGAAGCATTTATACATTTACACATTAGAAACATTAATACTTTGTTGTTTTTAATTACATTTTTTAATTTTGTCTTTTTTATAACTGTTAAGGTTTCTTCTAATATTCTATTTTTAGGATTTATACTGGATATCAATATAATAATGATTAATGGAATGAGGCTAGGATTTTACAATGCTAGCCTCATTCCATTTGATATCATTATTATATTGACAAAACCCTTTAGATAATGCCATTGATAAACGGCCATGTTTGATGTCCCTTTCATGCTCTCAAAGTCTGAAAGTTCCTGGCTGTACCTCTGATATATTCTTCTCTTTTAAGAATTCTATTGAATATGGATATCATGTAAATTTCAGAATATTGATCAAAGTTATATTTCCTTTCCCAATCTTTTAGGTGCCAATTTGATATTCAGATTTTTCACTACAGTAATAAGCATTTTAATCCTTGTTCCATTATAGAATATACTGATATATTTCTTGTCATTTTGTGTGCTTGCTTGATTATTATTTTCTTGTGTTCTTGAAGTATTTGCCCATAACCTTATTATAAAGTAGATCTGTTGTATTTATATGTATATCCATGCCTGATGCTATCGTCTATAATCTTACTAAATTCATTCTTTTGGATTGTTCAGACAGAGAGGTACTTAATAGTAGGAATAAACGGCAAATTTCTTATAGCTTCTGGATTACTAGCCATGCTGGAATGATAATGGTATTTACAGAAGGTTTCTAGTAGACACTTGTATATTGTAGTTACAATTATTTATTTTAATTTGTATATTTAAAAAACTGAATGGCCTTTCTGATATTTTTGTTTTAGGATCAGCTTCAGCTCTAAATTATCTTTACTGAGGGCTTGAACTAATTGTTGGGTTTATCATCATCTTTCCAAACCACAAAAATATCATCTGTGTAATGGATGAAATATTTAAAATGTAATTCAATGTTGATTAAAAGCTTTTTTTGTTCATATCTCAATATAATTTCAGCAAGGACTCTGGCCATAGGTCACCCTATTGGGACTCTTTGTGTTTTTTTTTATAATATTTAATATAATACATAAAGAATAATTCATAACAAATTAGTGCGGAAATAGATCTAAGATAGTGTGTGCATACTGCTCAGAATTATATACATTTTCCAATAAAAGCATTATACAAAGATAATCAGGTTGGTGGCAATAAAAAAAAATATCAATTGTAGAAAGAAATTTTTATAAATAACTGGAAAGGAATAGAAATAAGGAATAATAATTATAAGATGTATCATTGTTGACATTGAAATGCACAATATACTAAGGAGGATTTTACTCAAAGGATCAGCATGCATGAATGTATTAATGCTTCTATTTTTATATTTAACATGTTTAATCATTAATTACAGATTATATGTAATAATAACATAATTAAGGCATGCTTTTGAATTTTAAATTTAGAAACTGCAAATGTCTCCCATTTTGAATGCTATATTTGATTTTGTAAGTATTATTTAACTCATTGTGATCTGAAGAGGATTGTAGTAAGCAATCAAAAATGTTTCTCTAATAAAATAATAAACACTTTAGTGGAGAAATATTTATCATCATATACCTTTTTTATAGTTCATAAAGAACAATACATGTGTAAGATAAGTTTTTCTACTTTTAGTACTCTGATTTTTTTATTTCTTAGAGTAAAGAAAAAATCAAGTAAATTTTTTCTATAAATAGTTAGATTTAAATAATTTCTTTATATGAAATGTAATATTAAATATTCATTTTGATTCTAAGATGTTGATCCAAAATATTTATGATTATCCAGATTTATTTTTAGCAACTAAGCACAAAGCAGCTTGCTTATAAATTGAACCAAAAAGTTTATTATTATTCACATTTAACAAAACTCTTTTAACAGGACAAGAAAATTTAATTGTTAATTATTAATAAATTATTTTATCCTTCTAAGAACTTTGCTTTAAATTAAGTGTGAATTTTTTGGTGAAACAGGATGGTTTAAAAATTTTTAGTATAAAGTACTTTTGGATATTAACCAATCATCAGTAAATTACATTCACTAAACTACAGTGCAGTTTACTGATAATGGATTAATATCTGAAAGTACTTTATAATAAAAATCTTTTTAGTTCACTTTATAAACTTATTATTTTGTATTATTTTGATATCCTGAAGCAGGACTTTGTTTATTAACAATTAAAGTTTTTTATTTTAATTACACCTAATTCTGTTTTTACACAAACTTTTATTACATGATTTTGATTTAACACGAATTAGAAAAAATTTCATTCTTTTTACATGATTTGTTTTGATTTAATACAATCGACCCAAATTCTAAGAAGAAAATTTTTCCATATTACAGTGAATTCGATGCTTGATTCACATTATTCACCTCCATGTTTTTACTTTTGGTTCAAATTAGAAAAGAAATTTCTGGTGAATTTCCCTAATTATATGTATTACTTCAATAGGGAATTTGTTTTGTCTGCATTTTGAGTTTGGTGTTTAAAGCGATGTTTAATAATATAAAAAATTTAATAAAAATTAAAATTAAATCTGTGCATGTATAAATTTATTAATTTTGCTGAAAAGTCAATAAACGATAAAATTATAATTTTCAAACCATTTTGTCAAACATGATTCTAACGAGGAACAAGCTGGAAAATTTCAACATGATCTGAAGTCATTAAAGATGTCTTACAGAATTGAGTGTAGTTAAAAATAGAACCAAATAAAAATTTAGAATTTATAATATTTATTTTGATTATAACATTAAAAACAAAAAATAATCATATATTTATTCATAAATTCTATTATGCATATTGTTTCTATATTCCTATTAAAATATTGAATTTTGTCAATTACTTTCATAATTACTATACTATATATGTGTAATCTTCCTGTCTGCATTATTTTTCCCTTTTAATTTAGAGAAGGAAACATTGGCTTGCCTATGACCTTGAAGATGTCCGCGTAATAGCTAGGACGAAGTTTCCGGCCAGTGTTCACATCCTAACTGTTGTTTCCGGTGAAGGTGACATCATGCCGCCGCATGTCTTTGGAAAGGGGAAAACCGTAACAAAAGAGGTTTACTTGCATGTTCTTACAACAATAGTGAAACCTTGGATGGAAACTGTGGCTTCCGGGAGACCCTACATCTTCCAGCAGGACGGCGCACCTGCGCACATCAATCATTTAGTGCAAAACTGGTTGTCAGACAACATGGATATGTTTTGGTCTAAAGAAGTCTGCTTCCTAACAGTCCAGATTTGAATCCTTTGGACTATTACGTATGGAGCGTTGTTGAAAGGGGGTCTAATAGATCGAGACATCGTAATGTTTTCAAACAAGTTTTATTATCATTTTCTACATATGCAAATTAGTTACGATATAAAAAAGCGACCAGAAGATGGAGCTGGTGTGGTCTTTGTTAGCACTTCACTACATCACGTTACATTGCTTAGTGGTTCCTGTCCCGTCCTGTCCTGTCCTGTCTTCATTGAATGTTTGTCCGACGTCCAGCTAACCTTCGTCCTTGGTACTACTAACTTTATGTTGTTGTGGACTGTCGTACTAGTGACTGTTATACAAGAATCTGACGGTGACAGGAAAAAAGAGAAATTTGTTAAGTATCATCATTTTGTAACGTTTAACCATTAATACTGGGAAGACCAATTGCCCGTTTTAAGTTTTCACTAATTTATTGTAAAATTAATTATTGTTCATTAATAAAATTAATTACATTGTTATGGAGCACTTTAGTTTTGGAATCCCTCATTTTGCAGATTGGTTCGAGATGCAAGATATCAATATCCACATTAAATTAAGTGCCGAACTGAAGGCGGCTGGGGCGCGGCGTCCGACTCTGGGTCATGATCAGCCGATTGTGACAAGGTTGCCCACAAACAGTTACTGATGAGGCCACAACTTTCATTCTTACATAATAACAATAGAGAATCTTCAAGACTGCATCATTACTATTTGTGCAGAAGTTTCTACTGACACTCTAAAGCAGAGGTTCCCAAAGTTTTGCCTAGGTGGGCCAAATTGTAATTTCCAAAATATTTGGCGGGTCAAAAAAAGTGTTATGGAAAAATATGTTCAAATCGATAAAAAGTTAGACACAAGGGAAAGATTTATACTAATTTTATAACATAATTGTTCTTTATTTATGATTTACAAATTCAAATAATTTAAAATAACACATTTCAAAAATAATTAAAACAAAAATAACTAAATAATTTCAAATAAAAAAAGAAAAAATAATAAATTCATCAATTTGAAGTGTGTTACTTGTGTTGTTGTTTTCTTTTAATAATATCATTGAGCCTTGATTCTAAGTCAGTTGAATGTATTCTTAACACTACTTGTAAATGTTCATCAGTTAATTTTTATCTCATTTTGGACTTATTAATACTCATGATTGAGAAAGTTTTTTCGCATATACATGTATTTTTTTAACTGAACAATTTTTAATTATATGATAAAATTTATTTATTTTTTTGAAAAAGTTTAAATTATCTCTATGAATTCTGACATCGCAGGCCACATTTCTAGAGTTTGCAGGCCACATTTGGCCCGTGAGTCGCACTTTGGGAATCCCTGCTCTAAAGATTGTGAGAAACTCCATCTAACATCATACTCAACTATATTTGGATGCTGATGGAATACATTTTGAGCATATCCTTGATTAGTTTTTGCTTGTTGATTATGCTCAATGTTTTCAATTTATTGATTTTGGGTGTTATATTTTGATGTTGGTTTCTTACTTATATGAAACAAGAAAAAGTAAATGACCTAGTTAGAAATAAGTGTCAACTTTTTGTATGTAAAAATATTTGTTTCATTTTTGAGTGAATTATTTATCCAATTTTGGTGAAGTTTTTTTAGTGTGTGAAGAACTGAATACTGAACAAGTTTGTAATTGTAAATTTTTCCCTATCTGTTATGGTTTATGAGATAGGATTTGTAACTGTCCTCATTTGCATAATCAGCTCATTTAAAAATGTCATGTTAAAAATGAAAGTCATCATTAGGTAACCACCCATGACTTCCTATTTATTGGAATTAACAGATTTTTAAAATCTATGATAATTATCAAGTTATTTGGAGGGGTACAGACTTTTCTTCCACTGTATATATATATATATA
>AYEL01089003.1:0-26444 GCA_000484575.1 Olivierus martensii | reverse complement strand
AATTTCTTTTTTTACAACATCGAAACTAACCAGGTGGCATTCATAATTACAGTATACATTTTTAATTTTCTTATTTTAATGGATGATGAAATTTTAAATACGATTGTCGTTCCCTCGTTCCTACTTTATTTAGGCTATCTCCGAAATTACAAGTTAAGTTTTCTCATATTGCTGTCAAAAGTAAATTTACAGTTCTATTTCGAATACTGTTTATAAATAATTAATTTTTAACTACAAAACAAAAGTGAAAAACCAAAAATGGAATGACATTTCCGTAAAATTTTTGGATGTAGGAAGCGGGAAAAGTTATATAATTAAAATGTAGGAAGAGGGAAAGTTTTACATTGCAAGTATAGAAAAATGTTCGGACTTCCGAAAATAGACGTTTAAAGCGGGAAAGTCGTACGATACGGGAACGCACAAGCGGGGTTTCACTGTATATATAATTTTTTTTTAAATTAAATTAATGGCAATTAGAAAATGTCAAAAAATTTTATAGAAACTTTTCTATAATTTTATAAAAGTTAATTTAAATAATAAGTGAAAAGATAAAAAACTGAAATACATAGATGAAATTTATCACAATTTTCAGAATGAAACACATTTAGTACACAATAATCATTGGAAAACAAGGAAAATATTTTGCATTCCTCCATTTGTTGATGAATGCAAAATAAACACAGTATATTTACTAATTATTTAGAACTTTTACGGATGTCACAAATTTTATTAGAAATCTTAGAACATTAATTTTATTAGAATCTATCTAAAATGGAGAAAATATTATACAGTACCACTATGTCTATCATTATATCATATTTTCTAATAAATAATGAAATGATATCCATACAAAACAATAATGATAAAATAATAATGACAAACATTATCATAAATCATTCTTTCATGGGATAAGACTTCCTTGTATAAAGGTGAGAATTTTCATTGATAAAAATTGAAAACACATGACATGTTTTTTCCTGACTTGGCATTCAGACTGACTGCTGAGTTAATATATATGTTGACTTTATATCTGTGAGCTCTGTTGTTTAATTACTCATTGACATTCAAGCAATGCTTATATGGAATGCTAATCACTCCACTCCATATAAGTATGTTTCTGTTACATGCATACTCTTGTCTCATTATTTAAAATGACAGTGTTCAAATGGCTGTGTGTCTATAGCTATTTTTTCGAGTGGCAATAATCTTGTTTTTGTATCATTGTCCCATTATTTAAACTATGTATATTCAGACAGTGCTGTTTTTGAAACAGTGATAATTTATACAGGCTGTTTTACATAATTAATTTTGAGCATTCTGAATATTCTATAATATTGTGTCTGTTTTGAACATTCTGTATTCTGAATATTGCATAAGTCAGAAAAATTATCTTTTAACAGATAGATTAGAAAATGTATTAGTCATCAAGATCCATATTGTTAGATTAAAAGAAAATATCATATTATATAGTAGAAAATCACTTCACAATAAATAAAAGCTGACTTTAACATATGCATGCTGAATGGCTCACAGCATTGTGCATATAGTGGAAACATTTTTTGAGTTGATTGACTAGTCATAAAAAGTGCATTTTATATTTTCAGCAGTTATGCCTTGTATTTGTTTATTGTGTTCTTAATCTAAAATAATAAACAAATCAAGATATAGTTAGAGTATTTCTTTACCAATCAAAATATATTGTAACTATAGTATTCAATTTTTCTTGCAAATTGCAAATATAAACTACGGATAGTCCATGACTTATGATGGGTTCAATTTTGAACCCTGTCATCAGAAGTCGAAAATGTTCAAAATTTATGAATTTCTCAATTCTAATGCTTACTATGATACTATACATTCTGTTAATAAACAACCCAAAACTACAAAAATCAAACACAAAAAAAAACATATTTTCTGTAATTCCTATCATTGGATCAGGAATTTGAACCCATTGAATTGCATTAACCACTCACACAATTAATGGATATTATCACTGTCATAAGTATGAGTGGTTGTAAGTTGAGGATTACCTGTGCAGATAGTTATAGGTTTGATTTCTCAGATTTATGAGTTTTCAAATATGAAATATCAGAATACTCAAAAATATGAATAATAATTGCAATAAATAAATTTTAAACATTCATAAAAAGGCATTAAAACTTACATAAATAGCTATTTAATACAATACAATTAGTTTTGTAGCAGAAATTCTGTTGTTTGCTTCTAAATCAGAAAAATCAATGGCAACTGAGAAGCAGAAGTAGCATGTCTTCTGATTTTATTAGCATATTATGTAAATAACTTTTATTCTTGAATTGTACCTAAAGTAGTAATTTATCTGCATTAAATTTCATCTAATTATCTGTCAATAATAATTAAGAATAAAAATTCTTAAACATTAATGACATAAATAATTTCTTTATTATTATAATATACTTGATTTTAAAGGCTATATTTTCATTTATTTACATAAATAAATCATTGTTTAGTCATATACTGTTGATTTTGTTGATCTTTACTTAATTTTATTGTGATAAAATTGAATTGCTGAGAATGGAACTCCTGTTTTTAACATTATGTGTATGGGAAATTGATTCTTGGTTTACAAGTTCTTTTTTAACCAGATTGCTCGAATGAGTGAACTCATAAAGGTAAAAATTACTTTTGCTTTACAAACTTAATTCAGTATTGAGAAAATTGGTTTGGACTCCAAAATGATTTTTTAGATACTATATAAAATCTAAGTCCAATTACAATAGAAAAATGATATTTTTAATCTTTCTCAGTATCAAAGCAAATAAAATTTTCGACATGTTAATACCTGATCCAAGAAAAAGACTTTATGCTATAAATCAGATTTTCTTAATGTAATCACCTGCTTTAACTCCTTCAGCTAATTAATCACAAGCACTAATCACAGTTGAGGATAATGATAGATTTTTTTATTTAAAAACTAACGTTTTTGGTACAGTGTACTATCCTTATGTTCTACATTCAAACACAATTTCAAATGTCCAATTGCTTTTTTAACAGAATCTCAACAAAAAATTTAAAAAACAAATATTTTGTTGAGATTCTGTTAAAAAAGCAGTTGGACATTTTGAAATTGTGTTTGAATGTAGAACCTAAGGATAGTACACTGTATCAAAAACGTTAGTTTTTAAATAAAAAAATCGGTCATTATTCTCAACTGTGATTTAGTGATTGTGATTAATTAGCTTACTTTCTTAATGAAAAAAGATTAAAAAATTGAGCCAAAATTAGTCACTTAAAGAAATGGGAATTTTTTGAAAACTTTTTCAAAAGAATTTATTTTATTAGTATCAGAAATATTAAATAAATTATATAAGTCTGTTATGAAATTTTTTTTTTTATTTCAGCTGTTGTTAATGTATTTTTTGGGTGTTGAATTAAAAAACATAATAAAAATATCATACAACAAACAGTTGCTCTACCTGGCAATTTTGACCAAATCACCAAACAATAACTAGTTCAAAATCACTGAAATAAATTGCAATAGCTTTGAATTTAATCAAAGCTTAGTAATAGCTGAAATCACAGCTAACTGACGTGACTTAGTGAACTTTTCCAGAAATTACTAGAAATTTCTAAGAGACTATAAATACTGGGTCACCAAGCCACATCAGTTAATTGTGAGTTCAGTTGCCATTCAGTTTCGATTAAATTCAGAGTAAAGTTGCTGAAACTTTAGTGTTTTCAAAAACTCAACCTGATGAGCTGTACTAAAAAAAGAAATATTGGAAAAGTTTGAGCTACCTGAGCTTTTCTGATAAATTGTTAAAAAATTGTACTTTAACTTTTTAAATCTTTTGACGTGTGTACATATCATGGAAATCAAATAAAAAATGATAGTTAAATATCTAATAAAGAGAGCACTTTTTGCAGTGTAGAATATTATTTATTTAGACAACAAACGTTTTCTGCGTTTAGCCCTCATAAGGTTACAAACACAAATAGAACAGAATATCGTAATGGATAAATAAAAGTTGAACTAAAAAGAATGTTGCTATGGTTACAAAATAAATAAAACACAAAATTAATAAAACAAATACAAAGTTTTAGCTTTAGAAAATAAAGTAGATACAAATTAATAACATGGCTTTTGAATTCGAAACTAAAATTAGTGTGGAATGGGGGGAAATTTTTGAAGTCATACAACCATGCTAAGCCGGTTTATCATTTAGAATGCTTTTTCTGACCACTGTCTTGCAATGATTTCTAGTGTTTTCGATGTTGTAGCTTGGCTTGATGCATTCAGCTCTTTAATAACCTTTGCTTGGTCCCAGTTTATTAGCAAATCATTTGTGTATGCCTCGACCTACAAAGTTGTTGTTGTTTTGTCCTAGCATTTTTCACCGGTGTTTTGTAGACACCACTCCTTTGCACATCCTTTAAAGGGTCTTTGTCGTTTCGTACCAAATTAAATATAGTCTGTGCTCTTCTAGTGGTGATCTTCTTATTATGTTTCTTTCCTATTCTATTTATAAAATTAAATTTTTTCAAACTGTACGGCACTGGTATCCATCAGAATGTGTCGTGAGTGGCTGTATCAGGCTGGTTTCTGTATGTGCCTGCTAGACTTCTCTTTACTGAGGCTAGGATGCTCTGCATGAAAGATCTCTTGTATCCATGACTAATTCCCACTGAAATGATGTATTTTAATTCATTCTGGAGGTCATGTGAATATCTGCAATATGTTAATGCTCTTCTGTAAAAATATCGGAATGCAGCTTTTTTGTATGAGATTGGATCATGGGACCAGTTTGGAATTAAGACTGAATGGTATGTTAGTTTCCTATAGACCCCCATCTTGATTTGCTGATTATTAACAGCTATTAAAATGTCTAAAAAATATATATTGCTTTGGCTTTGTTGGTCTTGTCTTAAGGAGAGCCCATGTGTTTCCAACATGAAAGCATTGACAAACTCATGGAAGTTAGTATTGCCTTTCCAGATTACCATTATATCATTCCACAAATCTGATGTAAAATTTTATAGCAAGTTGGAACCTTGCTAAAACACTCTCTTCTACAGATCTAAGTAAAATTTCTGCTAGTGGACCTGCCATAGGACTACCAATTGGTACTCCCACAGTTTGCTAGTATATTTTGTCCTTGAAGGTATAATAAGAATAATAGCAAATTAGGTGTGCTATATCCCTCAGTAAGCTGGTTTTATTAGTTGCCTGTGGTACATTTTCTATCAGGAACCTTTAAAAGGCTAAGCATGTAGTCTCTAGGCAGAGGGATGGTACAGGCTGTCGAAGTCAACAGTTGTAAGCCAATCACCAGCCTCTAGATTTATACTGGGTAGTCTTTTAAGAACTGAAGAGTTTATCAAAGTCCATCTATCCATCTCCCCTAATAACGTATTGCACCATTTCGCCAAAGCTTTTTCCACATTATACGTCAGCGATGTTCTTTTTTTCAACAATTGGTTTTGAGGTGAGCAGGTCCTTATGGGTCTTAACATAGGCAAAAAGCCTAGGAGAGGTTGGTGCATGTACTTTCTTACACTTCCAATAATGTGGGAAAGATTTATGCTCAATAAGCTTATTCATTTTAGCTGCTAAGCTAGAAGTTGTGTCTTTAGTTAATTCTCTGGCATTGGTTTGGCAGATATAACCTTGAAGAAATATAAGTTTCCCTACTAAGGAGTACCATCCTCTTGGTTTTATCCTCTCTAGTTATTGTATAATTGCTATTGTTTAACCAGGCTAGAATTCTAGTAAGAAGATGGGCGTCTTGTGCCATCCTTAGTTCATAAGTTCTTTCTACTAGTTTTTTGGCTGAGATATGACATCTCAGTCTTCTCTAAGTCATCTAATGTGCTGAGCAGTTCCTCTGTTACAGGAATATCATAATAGGGGATGGAAACCGATCCTAGAATACACGAAGGATCTTTCATTAAAAAGTTGCTGAGCATAGGGGTAAGGTGATGTTCCCAATAATCATTAACGATTGATTTATGTCAAGTTGTGTTCTCCTATTTTTTCTAAGTTGATTCTTGAAAACCCATTTAAGCTTTTTAATATATTTCAATCTCAGACTTGCAGAGAAGCTTGAGCTTCCACTTCTATACCATTTAAAAGACTAGATGGAAGTTTGTGTAGAATAACAAGTTCATTGTAGTGATTCAGCTGGTGCTTAAGTCCAAAATGTCTCCTTTTAGCATCTGTAATAGCTGTTTTCAGGCAGACTTCCTTTGTTTTCCTTAAAACCGATGTGGATTTAATAGGTAATTTAATTCGATAAATTGACATTGGAAACACGTCGCTAATCTTGCATTCTTGCAAAAATTTCATGGTTTCGTACGTTCTAGCAACTTTCTTAGTGAGATTTTTAAACATCCGGTAAATCTGTTCTAAGTCGAGCTGACACTGCTCAATAACATCTATAATGAACTTTATACTGCTTTTACTAAACAAACTAGTTAAACATCTATAAAACGAGCAATTTTGCAGTGTAGAATATATTTATTAAGACAACAAATGTTTTCAGCATTTAGCACTCATCATATAATTGTAATCTGGAAAGGAAATACTAACTTCCATGAGTTTGCCAATGCTTTCACGTTGGAAACATATGGGCTCTCCTTAAGACAAGACCAACAAAGCCAAAACAATATACATTTTTAGACATTTTAATAACTGTTAATAATTATCAAATCAAGACTGGGGTCTATAGGAAACTAACATACCAAGCAGTCTTAATTTCCAACTGGTCCCACGATCCAATCTCATACAAAAAAGCTGCATTCCGATATTTTTACAGAAGAGCATTAACATATTGCAGATATTCACATGACCTCCAGAATGAATTAAAATACATCATTTCAGTGGGAATTAGTCATGGATACAAGAGATCTTTCATGCAGAGCATCCTAGCCTCAGTAAAGAGAAGTCTAGCAGGCACATACAGAAACCAGCCTGATACAGCCACTCACGACACATTCTGATGGATACCAGTGCCGTACAGTTTGAAAAAATTTAATTTTATAAATAGAATAGGAAAGAAACGTAATAAGAAGATCGCCACTAGAAGAGCATCAACTATAATTTGGTAAGAAACGACAAAGACCCTTTAAAGGATGCACGAAGGAGGGGTGTCTACAAAATACCGATGGAAAATGCTAGGACAAATTCACTTCACTTAAACTGCTTTAAACTTAACTTTAAAACATCAAAAAACAGCACTGAACGCAGTTAGACTTTCAAAAAAGTTTATTTAATATTGTTAAATGCTAAGATCTTTAGTTTGATTCAAACAAGAAAACGAATGTAAGATGGCTGATGATGGTGTATAAATACTGAAAACGTGAATTTTAAAATCTTAAATTCAAATTTTTACAAAACTTAACTTTTAAAAGTTAACATATTTATAAGTAAAACTAAAAATATTAATTAAGAGAATCTTAAAACATGCTAGATAGGAGTTGTTAGTACAGAATGCCAGATTAGAATTTCAACCTTTATTATATGTAACTTTATGAATTTTAAAATCTTAAATTCAAATTTTTACAAAACTTAACTTTTAAAAGTTAACATATAAGTAAAACTAAAAATATTAAGAGAATCTTAAAACATGCTAGATAGGAGTTGTTATTACAGAATGCCAGATTAGAATTTCAACCTTTATTATATGTAACTTTTAAATTTTAAAATACTGATATTATACAATTATTAGATGTTGGAATATAATTTTGTTTAGAAATTTATGTTGTCAGCTTACAAATGCAGATAGTCCTCATCTTATGATAGAGTTCAATTTTGAACCCTGCCATTGTAAGTTGGAAATGCTTAAAATTTGTGGATTTCTCACTACTAATGTTTACTAAGACATAATATATAATCATAATAAATATAAAGAACACAAAACTACAAGTATTCAGACACAAAGGACACTTTCCACATATCAGACTTTTGTGCTTGAGAATTGAACCCAGGTCAATTGCATTGACCAATAGCAAAATATATTGATGCCATCATCATTATAAATCTTTGATCATAGGTCGAGGACTACCTGTAATTTAAATTTAAAAATTATGATAACAGAATTTTACTCTAATTTTTGTTATGTATTGTTTATAGAATGCAAAGGATAAAAAATGAAAAGAAACAAAAAGATTTACAGAGAAAACAGAAAATAACAGAAAATAGGAAACATTTAGCAAATGTCAGGTAAGATATTAAATAAAAAAAATTAATCTATTGAATTCCTTTGCTGTGATAAGATGGCGGAACAAAAAACAATAAAAAGTGATATAAATAAAATTCAATTCTGAATTATACAGTGGACTATTGTGGAATGGTTTTTTTGTGTTTATTGGATGAAAATAGGTGCTTCTGATGATGGGTCCTAAATTTTCTGATTGCCGAAATTTCTTTTTTAATTCTGTTCTAAAGAGAGAAAATGTGAATGAATTATATTTGAATTTAGATTTTTTTAGAATTGGATTGTATTAGAATTTAGATTATTTTTCATCGAATCTTATCGATTTCTGCTTTCTATTCTATCATATTTTAGTAATGTTATTTTGATTTTGGGGGGAAATTTATTTTTGAAATTTTAAGCAGAACATGGAATTTTACTATGAACAGTAAAATTCATAAAATTGAAAAAATTTTGCTGATAATATGAAAATTTATTTTCTCTTAAAATATAGAATATTTTTACTTATTTGGTCATTTATTGCTTTACATTTACAGATAATTTTGTAAAATACGAGAAAATCATAATATAAACCAATCCCAGGCAATAAAAAGGGGCATGGCACTTTGTTTTATGATGGCCAGTCGTTTTGTGGGAAATTGCAGCCAAACCTACTTTACCATGCTGCTTATGGTATTGGATATAGTGTCAACAAAACTATCTCAAGGCCAATTAGAGTAAAGTAGAAAATGTTATAGCTGTTTATGTAGGATTGTGGACGACTTTCATATATGTTATGTTTTTTGTTATAAATTTGAAAATTTATAAAAGATTAAAATAAAAATTATTGAAATGAAGAAAAAAACATATCAATAAACATATTTTATTAAAAAAAATGACAATATTTTTAATAAATTTTTGTCAATTTTTGAATAATTAACTAACTAGATTGATTAAAATTTGCATAATACTTCATTTTTTATTGATAATTTTTTAAAATAATATTCAATTTTCTTCATTCATACTTCATTTTATTGAGAAGACTTGCCACTATCAGAAAATATCAAATATTTCATTGGATAGCTAAGATTTCATTTATAAAAATCGTGTTTTCTCCGATCTCATATAATGAACTAAAAATTTGAAAGAAATAAAACGGCTAAGATTTCATTTATAAAAATCGTGTTTTCTCCGATCTCATATAATGAACTAAAAATTGTGAAAGAAATAAAACTTGAAAAAATTTGTTACTTTGTTAGAATCACAATAAAAAACATAATAAACTATGAAATTTTCAAAAAATTTGATGAAAATTAAGTGAGATCTCTCAATTTACATTTTTTTTTATTTTTTTGCATATTAACGAGGCTTAATTCGAAAAAATCAAAGGCAGTCGACAGGTTTATACAAATTAAAATATAATGTTCATGTTTGGCTTTATATAAATTTTTTTGTAAATTTTTTTTTTTTTTTTTTTTTGCATATTAATGAGGCTTAATTCGAAAAAATCAAAGGCAGTCGACATGTTTATACAAATTAAAATATAATGTTCATGTTTGGCTTTTGTAAATTGGAAGAAGAGGATATATTGTGATATTTTGATGTTAATGCTTAGTGAAATATAATGTAATAGTAATGTAATGTAGTATGTATTTTGTTCATTTATTTAATTATTCTGATTTAAAAGAAAAATGCTTACAATTTAATATAACAAAGTAAAATTAGAGGATCAAGATTGATTTAAACCATAGAGAATTTAACCGTAATGCTTTATTTACCTTAGTTGCCAAAATGTGGATGTTTCAAAAAAATCAGCTATCAAATAGATAATAAATAAAAGCTTGAGAGAACTTGTGTACTTGAGCTTTTTTGATGAAAATTATTAGTTGTGTTTGAAAGTCCATTAACCAGTGGTCAACTCAGTTATGGCTATAATAAACAGTTTTTCGTTTTATGATACACGTATCATCCAGGTCAAACTGCATCAAATAGAATATTCATAAGAAAAATAGTGTGTAGTAGACTTCTTTGTTTTCTACAACTGTAATATAAAATACCCAGATAATATTCAAAAACTTTTAAAGGATAATTGATAAAACAAGCAACAATATTGATTCCATTAAAAAATGTAAATTTAAAAATTAATTTGTAAAAATAATATAAAAAGAATACTATAACTGCATAAAACACCATGATCTGATAAAAGGCCATAAATAAAATTCTCCAAATAAAATTTTAATGACTTAAAAACAATAATTAAAAAGCCATGAACATACGACAATAAAATGATTCAGAGTAAGTTCACATTTGAAAGATTGCATATTGATTAGTTTTCACCTATTTAACAATTGACAAATAATAGAATTTGATTGTCCTAAAGCAGTGATTGACAAACCATGACCTATGGGCTGTTTGTGGCTCTTTAATTATTTCAAGCAGTCATTGTAAGTAATTACCATAATGCTGAAAAATAAATAAATAAATAATAACATAAAATAAATAATACATACATAAATAGCAAATAATTAAATATATGTAATACATAAATAGCTAATAAATAAATAAAACTGCGACTACTGCCAATATGGCATACTGATAGATAAAATGAATACAAAAGAAATCATTTTTTTATTATGAACATATTTTTCAAGGATACAGATTTGAATACAAGGAAGGATACAAGGATATTTGGAATCAGTATTAAGAATAAACACTACAAAATTTAATTCAGAATTTGAAAAGATAACTAAAAAATGTAGAGAATTTCATAAAGGTCATTAATTACTAATTTCTTAAATAAATGTTTACATGTTTATATTTTCTTCATAATTATTAAAGGAATAAAAAAGTTTTATAATTTTTAAGTATGGTCTTGGCTATATTTTGTTGATATGATATGGCATTTTCTTGCAAATGTTTGCCCCTTGCTGTCTTAGTGTATTCTAAGGACTAAATAGTCCTAGAAGATTTTGATTGTCATGATTAGGATATAATCAAAGGACAAATTGGTACAAATTATTTATTGGGCAATGCAAAATTATTTCGTAGAATACATGTATCAAAATATGGATAACAAAATTTTTATTGTTTTTGTTAATTTTTTATTGTAGTTATCATTTTAACAACAGACTTGAAAAACTTTTGATTGTCATGATTAGGATATAATCAAAGGACAAATTGGTACAAATTATTTATTGGGCAGTGCAAAATTATTTCGTAGAATGCATGTATCAAAATATGGATAACAAAATTTTTATTGTTTTTGTTAAATTTTTATTGTAGTTATCATTTTAACAATAGACTTGAGAAACTTGAGATGACCAGATCTATAACAAACTCTACATTTTCACAATATTTGATTAGTTTTCAGTATTTGCAATTATATTACTATAAAAACAGGAGAAAGTAAAATTATACTACCATATACGAAATGTGCAAATATACTACTGTAGAAATAGGGGAATTTTATATCCTAAACAGGATATAATCAAATTCTCCTATTGAATATAGTTCTATATAATAATAGAATTTGGTATTTTTTATAAATGAGGAGATAAAAATTTTGCACACAAATAACAAATAGTGGCTAGTATTGTTAAAGTATGAAATATCTTCATTTAGGCTGAACAGTTCCATACAGATACAAACACTATTTTTAATGAATGCCATCTTAAATCCTAGTTCTATTAAATTACTTTAATTTTTAAAGAAAACAAAAAATATCTTCATTTAGGCTGAACAGTTCCATACAGATACAAACACTATTTTTAATGAATGCTATCTTAAATCCTAGTTCTATTAAATTACTTTAATTTTTAAGGAAAACCAATTTTTTTTTTATAAATTTTGTTTATCATAATAATCAATTAAATTGTAAAACTTATAATTTTTATAATAGTTTTGGATACTATGAATGAAATTTCTATTCTTTAATATAGTTAATATTATATAAAGAATTTAAATTAAAATACAGTGGTCTCCGGTTATAATGCGGGTTTGTGGGGTGGTGATCCGACCCGCATTATAAGATAGATGTGCTATAACTGACAGCTTCTCTTAATTTTAATTTAGTGATTCTAAATTAGAGAATAAGAGAGAGCTGTCCAATTTATCCAAGAAGGTTCATAATCTTCCTTCTTCTGCAATCCATCCTCGAATTGTGGATGGATGGCATCGGGGATTGACATCTGGAATCAACTTCTACCGTGACAAGGGTGCTATCTCAAGTGGAAAAACACGCGCTAACTTAAATGTTTTATAATCTTGTGTACACTTCCAACAAACTGGGTCAGAGAACCTAGAGAATCCTGAGAATAAAGTACTAAATACTGATACTCTTGTTTCGTTGTGTACTACTAATATGCTTATGCTTACGCTTTATATGGTGCCGAACAATCCAACGTAGGAAATCTTGTTTCGTTGTGTACTACTAATATGCTTATGCTTACGCTTTATATGGTGCCGAACAACCCAACGTAGGAAACTTACGATTTGACGGAGATTATAGCAATGGATCCCTGACTCACATAGGTACTGTACATCCTTTTATTTCTTTTCAATGGTTGTTCTTCACTTCAACTTCAGAAATCCAACATGGTTTAGTCAGTGACCCTACAGCTGTACTAAAACAGAAAAGAACGACAGTAAGAGGTTTTGTTACCAAATTTATTATGCTTGTGAACTCTGTAAATGACAACATCCTACCGGAAGATATAGAGCATTATACGAAGAGACTTCAAAAATCTTTACTCGAGCTCAAACAATTGAACAACGAGATTCATAGTCTATTGTCTGACGCAGACTACGCTCTTGACATAGAAAAATGTGAGGAGTATATTGATAACTGTGAGCGCGCTATCAGCAAAGGAAAACGATTTCTTCAAGACCGGAAAAAATGCATACCGCCAACTTTCGGAGAAAATGACGTCTAAAGTGCACATGCTACCGTCAATGCACCTACACCTCAGAATTTTTATACTGAGGCAACTCATTCCTCATACAAACATCCATATGTAAAATTACCTACAATCAAACTGGAGCCGTTTGGTGGAGACATCGAAGAATGGCAACGTTTCTGGGAACAATTTGTCATCTATCGATTCCAATTTGGAACTATCATTGATCGATAAACATGTATTTCTATGCGGCTATTTGGAAGGTGAACCTAAACAATTAATTGATGGAATCAGCATTTGTGGTGAAACTTACGAAACTGTGAAAAACATACTGCTAAAGTGTTATGGAAATAAGGACAAAATTGTACAAGCTCATTTAGATTTTTTGGAATGCTTAAAACCGATACACAGCTCCACTCCAGAGTCGCTCAATGAAGTTTATATTCAGTGTAATAAACATCTCGAAGCATTGCGAGCTTTGGGGGAAAATGTAGATGGTAGAGTTTTGGCCCCAAAAATACTTAGTGTTCCCATCAGATATCGTTACATGATGGATTGCCTATTCACGACAAGAAAATATATCAGATGGAGATATCGGCAGTCTAATGTCATTTTTAAGTGTCGAAGTCGAAAGCTCTCTGATTACTCAAAAAAATCAAGAAGTTACCACAAAGTACGTAATATTCATGAAAATACTAGAATTCAAACAGATGTTGTCCTGCTTCACAAAGATAACCTACCCCATCATTTGTGGAGACTGGCTTGGGTGGAGAAGACTATACTGGGGAGAGATGGACGAATTCGTAGCTGTGTGCTACGACATAACAATCGGATTGTCACTCGCCCTATACATCTGGTCATCCCCCTAGAGATTGACCAGGGTGGGAAGGATATCCAATCGGATTGTCACTCGCCCTATACAACTGGTCATCCCCCTAGAGATTGACCAGGGTGGGAAGGATATTGGGGATTGACATCTGGAATCAACTTTTACTGTGACGAGGGTGCTATCTTGATGCTTAAGTGGAAACACACGCGCTAACTTAATTGTTTTATTATCTTGTGTACGCTTCCAGCAAACTGGGTCAGAATACCTAGAGAATCCGAGAATAAAGTACTAAATACTGATACTCTCGTTTTGTTGTGTACTACTAATACGCTTACGCTTTATAGATGGATGTCAATTATGATATTTTATTATCTTGTGTACGCTTCCAGCGAACTGGGTCAGAGAACCTAGAGAATCCTGAAAATAAAGTACTAAATACTGATACTCTCGTTTTGTTGTGTACTACTAATACGCTTACGCTTTATAGATGGATGTCAATTATGCAATGTATTATATATTTCTTAGAATCTTTCAAATGAATAGGGAAAAGACCCACCGTATATCCAAATCCATTGTATAAACGAGTATGTCAATTATGCAATGTATTATATATTTCTTAGAATCTTTCAAATGAATAGGGAAAAGAAGACCCACCGTATATCCAAATCCATTGTATAAACGAGAGTGTTATATCCGGGGAGCACTGTATTTATAATTTTCATTGTGATTGATTTCTTATTTGGAAAAATGCTGATATTGTTATTCTTGTTATAAAAAAATTAATAGATGTATTATGTTTCAGAGTTGTTCAGAAAAATCTTGTTTTTGTGGTTGGATTACCACCAAGATTAGCAGATCCAGAAGTATTAAAAAAAAATGATTATTTTGGAAAATTTGGTAAAATACATAAAGTAGTTGTAAATCATAGTACATCATATGCAGGTTCACAGGTAAGGAATATGATGATATCTTGGAATGTATTTTTATAAAAAAAATTAATTATTGCAATTATTAGGGTCCAAGTGCCAGTGCTTATGTAACATATTATAAAGCAGAAGATGCTCTTAGAGCAATACATATAGTTAATAACATTCATGTAGATGGAAGAACATTAAAAGCTTCTCTAGGAACGACGAAATATTGTAGTCATTTCTTAAAAAATCAACAGTGTCCCAAACCAGTAAGTATGTAAAACTAATATAATTTAATAAGAAATTTTCATTCCAATTTAGAAATAAAACATTCCTGAAAAGTGCTCCTAAATCAAGAATAAAATTAATATTAATATAAATAAAAAAGAATTGTTCTCTCAAAATCAAAAATATCTTTCAATCAAATATGCTAAAATACAGTACACACCAAAATATACAGGGTCGTGCAGGTAAATCCGGAAAATCGCGATGTAATTAAAAACGACAAAATTGCAAGAAAAAATAAATTTATTATAAAGAAAACTAGATAAAAACATATTTACATTATTTACAATTGCAGTTACTCTATGTTCCGCCATCTGATGCTACAACCTTTTCCAGGTGGGTCCGGAAACTCTGACACACACGCTTCACTACAAATTTTTCCAGGCGGGTCCGGAAACTCGACATACATGCTTCACCTCTTTGGTCTAACGAGGTCATGACCTCGACGATGGAAGCTTTCAGGGAGTCTTTGCTGTTGTTGTGGGTTTCGTTGACCTTTGATTTGACAACACCCCACACATTAGTCAAGGGGATTGCAGTAGGGGGCTTGAGGGAGGCCACAACTCAAGTGACCAATGATCGACGATGGAAGCTTTCAGGGAGTCTTTGCTGTTGTGGTGGGTTTCATTGACCTTTGATTTGACAACACCCCACACATAATAGTCAAGGGGATTGCAGTAGGGGGCTTGAGGGAGGCCACAACTCAAGCGACCAATGGTATGGGAGACTGCAGCGACGAATCATCACTCGATCAAATCGGCAACAAATTCGTCACTCCTTACAGTCAGACCGCTTTCGATATTTGACCCATTCAGGAATGACTTCCTCTTTCTCAGACTCCCTGAACCTCTTTGCTAGGTCATAAACCTGCGTCTTTTTGTAACCAAACCACTCAATTATTTCTCGCGGTGATTTTCCGGCCCGAAGAAAATCAAGTATAGCCACTTTCCAATCGTGCTCTGCACGTGCTGATGACACGACGGCCATTTTGTGAATGCCTAGTCTCTACCAAGGTCATACTGTGTCACGTGCAAGTATAGCCGAATTACCGCCCAACCAGAAATAGCGCAAATTCCTTCATTAATTATTTCCGGATTTACCTACACGACCTGTACAGTATTGAAATTGATTAGACCATTTCTTTAGGATTTAAGAAGGTTGTGATGTTCAAAGACCTTCACATGAATAGACAAAGGTATCAACAGGATGGCAACCAGCCATACAGCTCGAGAATCTTTAGCCATTCGGTAGGAAAACTTTCCAGGGTGACCATTTCTTTAGGATTTAAGAAGGTTGTGATGTTCAAAGACCTTCACATGAATAGACAATGGTATCAACAGGATGGCAACCAGCCATACAGCTAGAGAATCTTTAGCCATTCGGTAGGAAAACTTTCCAGGGCGAATCATTTCACTTGGTTCTGACTTCCATTCCCATCCTATTCCCCTGATTTTACACCACCTGATGCCTACTTGTGGGGAATGTTAAAGGAAAGTATGTTCAACTGTTAAGATTGCAAAGAATGTGCCTGCATCATGCGGGCTAATCTTCTTTTGCAGGATTCTGCAGCAATTTTTGTTCTGGGATATGTTTGAGAATCTGCATGAACAATATGAATATTGTCTATAATGAGGCAGTGCACTTCAAATATTTACATTACACATACCATGGTAAATGAACACATTAATAGTGTGTATGCTAGTTTATTTCTGAAAGAAACTAACAGATAACAAGGTAATATTGTTCACCTTTTGATTTCAGTACTATATTTTGGCACATACTGTGTTATCTAATTATGAATAAAAATTTGATCAATAAGTAATGTTCAGTATCATAATTAAAAATAGCAGTTTTTCTTGTCTATAATAAATAAGATGCTATTTACTTAACATACTGAACTTCCATCTGGAGGATCTGGAATCAAATTTGGATTCCACCCTTAGATTATTTTCAGGAAATTCTAGATGTAGACTATTTATACTAATTTTTTTGTGTATTTGCAATCTAGTCATAGGTATGGATGAAATCTGAGGTATGAATATATGAATTGGCTTTTAATAAATGCATCTTAATGACAGTTATTGAATTGCAGAAAGTCAAAAATTTGGATTCCACCCTTAGATTATTTTCAGGAAATTCTAGATGTAGACTATTTATACAAATTTTTTGTGTATTTGCAATCTAGTCATAGGTGGTATGGATGAAATCTGAGGTATGAATATATGAATTGGCTTTTAATAAATGTATCTTAATGACAGTTTTTGAATTGCAGAAAGTCAATAGTCAGCTAATAATCTGCATGTAGAATGACTATGGCTGTTGTATACTTAAATCTTTCCATATAGATTTTAAGTAACTGAAGTTGTATAATTCTGATTTTTGTGATCTGGATTTAATATTGATTGTAGATAAGTTTTAAATTATTTCTGCTAAATCTTTATAAAGGGAGAAAAAACTGGAATCTAATGTATACTTAATAAATTAAATGTAAATATTTAATTGAAATTTCATTTAAAGAATCATGTTGAGAGAAAGAGAGCATTTTTGATCTACTGCAGGAATGTCAAATACATGATCTATGGCCTATGTGAGGCCCTTAGTACTCTTCAGTATGGCTTGAAATTTCATTTAAAGAATCATGTTGAGAGAAAGAGAGCATTTTTGATCTACTGCAGGCATGTCAAATACATGATCCATGGCCTATGTGAGGCCCTTAGTACTCTTCAGTATGGCTGTTCCACTGCACAAACATTTTTAACAAACCTATATTTTACACAGCTTAATTACTCTATATAATTCGTAAATACAATAATATAGTAAAATCTGATTGATTTGAATAATAAACTAATTTTATCTATTTTCTTCACTTACAGAATATACAATTTTTTCAAATTTTCTTTTAGAAAGCAGTTATTTTAGTAAAGTGAAAATAATTGAGAATTTACTGATTTTAAATGTTTATTGGTGGCCCCCTTGTTATGCATTTTCTGTTAAATGGCCCTCAGCAAGATCTGAATTTGATACTCCTGATCTAAGCTGTAAACTAATATTTTATAACATGGCCATCCAGTAGATAAATAGCAATATTTTTTTTTTATTGCAACATTGTGTTATGATATAGCATTTTCAGTGAATTCAAATTATTTTATTATGTTTTCTTTGTTTTTCACGAAACATGCAATACTTTACTGTATCATTTGTTTTTGATTAATCTTGATACTTGTACTGAATTTTTGTGATTAGTGCTTTCTTGCAAAGAATACTTTGAAATTACTGAACAGCTGTAATTATTGACTTTTGGAGACATTTTCAGTCTTTCTTTACATTATTTACACTGTTTTCTAATCAGACTTGTAAATAGCATTGCCATTACATCTCTGTGTAACTATATCACTTTCCAGTCAATGATTTTTAAGCACCAAGACATTCCAGTGCCCACCATGACACACCTTGATGAGGTCAATAAGTGGTCCAGACCTTTCCTGAAAAATCTAGGCGTGGAATTTGAAATTAAACCTGGATCCAATAAGATAATAAATGACTGTTTTACCTTGTAACCATTTTGAAAAATGAAAATTAATGAACTGGACCCAACTTTCTCTAAATGCATATGTAGATATAGGACCCAGAATTGAACCTAGATAATCCAGGTAATAAACAGCATGGCTGACTATATGAAGTTTTTATAATATTCCATGTTTGCAACTGGTGTCTTCACTAAGTTCTCTAAGAAAACTATTATTTAGGTTGTTTTATAATATTTAATGCTAATTATAGAAGTTTTGTCATTTATATAATATCTGAAGATATTTTAATGAAAAATATTGCCATTTTTTGGGTTTAGAAATGTATTATAATTTTTTAATGGAAATTTAGAACTGAATTTACGAGCATTTTTCAGAAATGCTTTAATTTCATAAACTGGGTTTAAAGTGTATATGCATTGTATACACACAGAGAGAATATATTATAATTAGTATAAATTTAAAATGTAAATAATTTGCTTAGTATGAAATATTTTAAATTATTCATGCTAATTAAAATTGTTTTTAAAGGACTGCATGTATCTTCATGAATTGGGTGATGAAGCTGCTAGTTTTACTAAAGAAGAAATGCAACAAGGGTAAGTTATTTTATAATTAATTCTATCTATATTAATTTTAATCTAAATATACTTTTATATAAATATTTTATTTTATATTTCCTTTCTGGTGTATTTAATCACAAATAAGTGGAAATAGAAGGATATCTGACTTAGAAATCTGAGTTACAAAATTCATATATACAATAGCTGCTATTAATTATTTTGCAATAATGGTAGCCATTCAACCAGATGGCCAAGTAGTTACCAGGATGGAAACATACTGTGTTTCCCTCACAGACTATTTGTATTTAATTCCAAGTTTTGTATCTCAAGATTTTTTTTAGTATCCTGGCTTGATCCATTCAATCTCACCTTTACCTGATTGTCACTATTACAAGTGTAGTTAAGCTATTGTGAGCATTGGGATACCATCTCTTAATATCCAATATAATGGAAAGTTGTGTATAATGCAAAAGAAAAAATGGTGGTCATGTTGGTTTTCAAGTAATCAGACTTGAAAGCTAATCAAAGTCAAACTTTCAACTATTTCAATAGTAGGGAGAAAAATTGGTGATAAATACTTTATAAGTTAAAACAATGCAAAAAGATAGGCAATATTTATTATATAAATAATAAAAATAAGTAAACAGTTTTGTAGTTTTATTATGTGAATTAAATATTTGAAAATAGAAGACCAAAAGTGAAGTTTAATGGAAGTGAGCATAATGTTCATCTCCAATAGCCAGTTGATTACAGCTGAGTAATGCTTACATGAAATAATCTTATTCTGTCTTTTACTGTGCTTACGTATTAGTATAAAAGACAAAATAGAGGTGTATCAGATGAAAAATAAGAGATTATCAGTTAATGAAATGACTGCTATTTCGATTTAATAGAATGCCTACAAATGAGAGATTTCTTTCAAATAAAATAGAAAAATAAGCTGAGATTGATGAAAAAAGATGTTTTTCTAATGAAATGCTGAAAAAGTAATGTTTTTGTTTTTGTAAAAAAAAAAAAGTATACAGAATTAAATTCTTTTATCAGGCCAAATTTGAAAAAAACGAAATTTGTTTATAGAGTTAGAGAATGTATAATAAAAGGAAGATAACCTGAAGATTTCAAAAGTTATCTTTAAAAGAAAACTAAAAATATTGTCATTTACCTTAATAATAAAATTTAAATGGATATTAGCCCCTTGACTGCTAGCAATTTTGAAATTAGACCTAATTAATATGCAAAAAAAAAAAAATAATTATTAAAATTGATAAAAATTAAGTAAAATTTCAATCTTTTGAAATTTCAGTATTGCATTTTTTGCTTTTTTTAAAGATGTAAGTATTTTTTTGGAAATTTTTTCCTTTTTGCAACTTTTTGTTACATATATGAGATTGACGAAAACACTTTTTTTATATGAAATTTTAGTCATCCAATGAAATAACTGATGTTTTTATATAGTGATCATTCATGACTTATTTTGTTCAAAGGACTTAAGAAATTTGGCAGAAATTTTCAGAAATTTATAAAAAAAAACCAAGAGTTGCATAACTTTTATTAAATGAAGTTAGCCATATAATTATTAAAAAAAATTACATGAATTCATTGAAATATTGCCATTTTTATTAATATCTCATATTTATTAACTTGTTCTTACTTCATTTACACAATTTTTGGCAGTACTTTTTATAAATTTTTCATATATATTAAAAAATCATAACTTAAAATGGTTTCATCTCATATGTAAACAGCTATAATAATCTTTTACATTCCTCTAATTGGACTGCAGATGGTTTATTGTAGCAACCCACCCAATACAATATCCTGCAGAGTAAAATAGACTTGGCTGCAATTTCCCTGGAAGAGAGTGACTGCAGTAAAGCAATAAGTATCACACCCATTTAAATAGCTGCAGGGAGTTTGTTTTTAGTGTTTTCAGAGTAAAATAGACTTGGCTGCAATTTCCCTGGAAGAGAGTGACTGCAGTAAAGCAATAAATATCACTCCCATTTAAATAGCTTCAGGGAGTTTGTTTTTAATTGTATTCCTAAATTTCAATGAAATTAAAACAAAAAAATGAACACTTAAGATATATTTTTATTTTAACAGAATTAACTAATATTTTCCTATTATCTACAATGTTTTTTAGTTTGCAGCATTTTATAGCTTATTATATGAAAAATTCAATTTTTACTTAATTTCAAAACTATCATTAATTTCATCCCAAAATCATAACTTCAATGCATTAAACTATAAAATCAAGATTAGAAAAAATTCTGATTTTATCGAGCCATTCAGTTATAAATAATGTTTGTTTACATGTAATTTAAAAAATATTTTGGCAACTGAAAAAATTTAGGATCTAAAAAGACATATTTTCAACAAATGCAAACAAAAAAACCAATTTTCAAAATCTGAATTAATAAAATCAGGATTAAATTTTTTAACTCATTTTTTATGGCTGAGTTCCTAGATATAGTCCGATAGCCCTTAATAATCTTAATACAAATACGACGCGTAAATTTCAAAAGAAGATTTGCCATTGATATGTATAGATTTCATCTATACATATCAATGGCAGCAAATGGGTTAAAGCAAAAATTCATAATGAACTTTGGTAAATTAAGAAATATTTATATATTCAGTATATAAAATATAAATTGAATAATAAATTAATATTTAAAATAATTTTTACACATTAAAACTTTTCTAATCATAGAAAAGTATTTGTAGAAACTATTATGGCTTTGTATAAAAGAAATAATTTAAAAAATAATAACTATATTTCTAGGAAACATCAAGAATATGAAAAGAAATTGCATGAACAGATTGTTGGTGGTAGCCTAAATAGGTAAGAAATTTTCTGATTAAAAATTTCATAGTAATTTTTAATGTAAGAAGAAAAATTATTAAGCTTAAATAATTTTTGGAAATAATGATTCACTGAACCATATTGCCATATTAAAGGGGAAAAATAGAGCCAGCTTATATATATATAAACATTACAAGTATTCCCAATTTAAACATATTATTGGGACTGAAGGGTTAGGGTTTTATGTAATTTGGATTTTGCAGAAGTCTGAGAAATGATTATTTTAACAAATTCTGAAACAAAATCTACCTGAGCTAGTAGCTAGTGGACAACTATGATTGTGTCTATACCAATATTATGGGGTCATATTGCTCTGACTGAAAGTGAGACAAAGCTGCATATATGATATGATATTGTATCCATAGTACAGTATTTAAGCTCAACAAACAGTACATCAAGCATAAATAAAGTAATATCTTTCAAATGTTATAAATCAACATGTTCAGACTTGTATGTTGCAAATATTATACATTTTCATACTGTAATCTCAAAAAAGGTGGGGAAATATAAGTTTGGATTTAGAGGTTGGATATATGTAAATTTTGTGAATATCTGTGTTTGAATTTCTAAAATTATTAATTTATGGTATTTTTAAATATTTTGATGATATAATGTGTGTTTTTGTTTTAAATAATTATTAGAATTGGTATTAGTTTAGTTTAATGAAAAACTGAAAATTGACAGCAAAGCTTAGTTCTCAGTATCCGATAGCCAAATTTTCAGCTACCAAAAAGTAATCATATCAAAATTGTAAAGTCTCCAGGAAAAAAATAATGAAGTGTGTTCTTATATTAAGATTGTTCCTGAAAATTGCAATGTTAATTGAAATGTCATTCACTGAAATCAAAAACACCATTAACCTAGTGCATAAATTTTCCAAGAGATGAATTCCATATTCAATCCCATGTCTTCTGAATGTAAAGCCAAAGCATTTTCACCAATTAATCCAAACAAATGTCTTGTGTGCTGTATAGTTTAATATATTGTTCATAGATGATGATAAATACTTTTGTTAATGTTTATATAAAATATCGTTATCTTGTTTTCTATAATTACAAGTTTCCATCTTGTTTTCTCTATTAAGAGAAATGTAAAAAACAGGGCTTTATTCTGTTTCACTGTCTTAAAATTTAATTAAATTGTTGTTGATGACATAGTGAGGCAATGTTAAACAAAACCCATTGTACTTATAGCCATCTAATATGAAATGAAATTCTTTCATTTCCTATTAGATTCTTCATATTATATTCATTTCTTTTATTTCATTTAAATGAAATGATTTCACTGTCTTAAAATTTAATTAAATTGTTGTTGATGACATAGTGAGGCAATGTTAAACAAGAACCCATTGTACTTATAGCCATCTAATATGAAATGAAATTCATTTAGATTATCTATTAGATTGTCATTTTTATAATTACAAATCACTTTGAATCCAACAATAATTATACAGAAATCAATGGAATTACAAACACATTTGCAATGTAAGTAAATGATAAAATGTTATAAAAAAGTTAATAAATTGATAATAGATCTCTCAGGTACCAATAGTTCACCAGTTTATTTTTAAAATTGATACTTAGATAGTATTTACTTCAAAGTTGTCACTGAATAAAGTTTTTTTCTGTAGTACATTCTTTGATTGAAAGACATCTGCAAGCTAAATGTTATATCTAAAGTATGATAAAAGACCTGCTTGGAATTCTACAAAATTGCTATTTTGTAGAATTCCAAGCAGATATGGATGGCATATGTATCTGTCAGCTTATCTAAATGATTATGCATTACTTCATTAGATATAGTTAGCACTATCATTTCAGAATTATAGAATTTTTATCGAATATTTGTTTTTATTTGTAATTTTTAAAATTTTTATTATGATAAATTATTTGCAAAAATAAATTTTTTACACACAAATAAAATTGAAAAAATTCAATATTTTTTTTTTTTTTGTAAAAACATTGATTTTCAGTTTTTAATGAAATGATATAACTATAGTCACAAAATTAAAAGGATTAAATTGATTAGATTTCGTATTTTTCAACACATCACGACATTTTAATAGAGCAAGTTTGCATAGGAGCAGAAAAACTTGAATTAATTTTCATTATTTTTACAACAAACTTTACTATATAAATAAGTACAATAATAATAATAATAATAATTACAATAAGATACAATAATAAGGCTTTACTTGCCAACTAATGGTGATGCTGCGATGCATATACAAAAGCAACAGTGCTTTATTCTATATTACCTATATTAATTCTCGTTTGATTTAATAATTAGTCTCATTTAAAGTTAAAATGCTTGAAAATAAAGTATTAGTTTATTATGATGATTCTTACATATTTATGTAGGTTTTTTTATAAATTTTGCTTATTTATAATCAGTCAAGTTTTCAGTTTCTATTTTAATAATTTCATTTAATGTAGCTCTAAAAAATAAATTTTCTATTCTAAATTAAACAATTCTTTATAAAAATAATCTTTAATTTAAATTCTTTTTCTTAATTGATTATATGTCCTGAAATCAATTTATTAAATTGTCATTAAACTTTTATATAACTAATGCTTTATGATTGAAATTCCGCGCATGCGTAAGATTAATTTCGGTGGAAAAATTCATAAACGTTTAACATCCCAAATTAAATGATATATTTTAATTATACATATAATATAATTAATAGGATTGAACTTTATTTACTATCAGAAAAAAAAATGTGGTGATAATAGAATATTTTGTAACAGATCTCTTTCTTTGACGAACTGTGGTGTGCAACGCCAAACAGCCAATGGCGTAATTGCAGAACGACGTCATTTGTTTTGAAGAGGTGCAAGCTTTGATGAAACAGAGTATAGTATTTTGATATTGAAACGCCTTTCTCATTGACTTTTTTTTTTAAACGCTTAAGTAACACTAAATCATATTTTATTTTAATGTAGTCATTTATTTTAGTAGTACAGAGAAATCTCTCTATGTTGGAAACGTTTTGTTCCTTCAAAATGCGTTCAACATAGACAGATGTCCAACATATAGAGATTCATAAATTCATAATTTTTTCTAAACATACTAAACACTAAATTTTAATGTCACTGCAAACCTTTATTCAAATCAAATTGGAAACATATTATTACCAGTATTTTAAATAAAAAACTCAAAAATGTTAAATATGCACTGCAGCTGTCAGTGCTTTCAACAAAAGAACTATCTATTTGAAAAGAAGTCTGTAAGTAGAGTTTGACTTTTTTATATTTAATTTAGACTTCATCCACATATTTTCAATTTTCGTCAAATTTCAAGGATAAATAACGCTCACAAACTTTACAGCATGCATTTAAAGCAAACCTGATTTGCAAATTCCGAGTGGAGCTACTAGCGCCACACTTATGCTCAAAGCGCGAAATTTGAATCGATGTCATCTTTCAGATGTATAAACACGCCTACCAAATTTTGTTTATCTAACACAAGTCTTCCTTGGTGTTGGGATTTTTTTTCCGTCAGTGTATATTCACCATGATAAATAAATACTTTATAAGTTAAAACAATGCAAAAAGATAGGCAATATTTATTATATAAATAATAAATATAAGTAAACAGTTTTGTAGTTTTATTATGTGAATTAAATATTTGAAACAAATAGAAGACCAAAAGTGAAGTTTAATGGAAGTGAGCATAATGTTCATCTTCAATAGCCAGTTGATTACAGCTGAGTAATGCTTACATGAAATAATCTTATTCTGTCTTTTACTGTGCTTACATAAAAACGTATTAGTATAAAAGACAAAATAGAGGTGTATCAGATGAAAAATAAGAGATTATCAGTTAATGAAATGACTGCTATTTCGATTTAATACAATGCCTACAAATGAGAGATTTCTTTCAAATAAAATAGAAAAATAAGCTGAGATTGATGAAAAAAGATGTTTTTCTAATGAAATGCTGAAAAAGTAATGTTTTTGTTTTTGTAAAAAAAAAATATACAGAATTAAATTCTTTTATCAGGCCAAATTTGAAAAAAACGAAATTTGTTTATAGAGTTAGAGAATGTATAATAAAAGGAAGATAATCTGAAGATTTCAAAAGTTATCTTTAAAAGAAAAATAAAAATATTGTCATTTACCTTAATAATAAAATTTAAATGGATATTAGCCCCTTGAGTGCTAGCAATTTTGAAATTAGACCTAATTAATATGCAAAAAAAAAAAAAAATAATTATTAAAATTGATAAAAATTAAGTAAAATTTCAATCTTTTGAAATTTCAGTATTGCATTTTTTGCTCTTTTTAAAGATGTAAGTATTTTTTTGGAAATTTTTTCCTTTTTGCAACTTTTTGTTACATATATGAGATTGACGAAAACACTTTTTTTATATGAAATTTTAGTCATCCAATGAAATA
>AYEL01089001.1:0-72911 GCA_000484575.1 Olivierus martensii | reverse complement strand
GGAAGTAAGTTAACTTTTAAACTAAAATATAATACGTTAGCATATAGGAAAATAACGATAAATAAATAATAGAGTGCATAATAAAATAAAAATAGGACAGGTCCAAGTTAACTTCCTCACATATCTTTATATTAACAGACAAATGAACTTCAATGTTCTTATTTCAAGATTTAATAATAATCATTAGATATATGTATACAATTTTTAATGCCACCCACATTAAATTTAAAACAATTTTATATAAAAAAAGATATATATATATCTTTATATTAACAGACAAATGAACTTCAATGTTCTTATTTCAAAATTTAATAATAATCATTAAATATATGTATACGATAGCCCAAATTGAAATTTCATAAATAACCTAATTCAGAATGTGATTTAATGTATAAAATTTTAAAATTTTATACATTAAATTTAAAATTTAGTATTTTAAAGTTAAGGAAATAAAATAAAAATTAATTTAAAAACCTTAACTTATTTTTAAAGTTGGCAGTCTTTAAATTCTATGTTAAATGCAAATTTTAAAATTTTATACATTAAATTTAAAATTTAGTATTTTAAAGTTAAGGAAATAAAAATAAAAATTAATTTAAAAACCTTAACTTTATTTTTAAAGTTGGCAGTCTTTAAATTCTATGTTAAATGCATATCTCCCTGGTAGGGGAGATATCAATTAACAATATTATAGTTTATTGCAAGTATTGTATTAAACTATAGTATTGTATTACGGTTTATTGCAGCATTATTGCTTCACTGGTTACTATTTAAAAAAAACACAACTATTGATTATTGAAAAATAGTTTAATGTACAACAATTATTGATAGTAATAATTATCATAATAATAATATGATGATTATACTATGACACTTATACTATTATCATACTAATATTATGATAATTATAAATCATATTATGATTTATAAATTATGCATGTTTGTTGTAATTTGATAATTATGAATTTTGCCCTATAAGTTGGCTTTGTATATAGTATGTTTCTACACACTGCATACAATATGCTTTAATTTTATCATAATTACATATTAACCCTTTGCGATCCTAAAAAAAATTTTTTAACAGTCTACCGCTCTAGAGCGTCCATTTAAAAAAATTATGATTTTTTGTTTCTAAAAATAGTTTAATGTACAACAATTATTGATAGTAATAATTATCATAATAATAATATGATAATTATACTATGACACTTATACTATTATCATACTAATAGCGACCACCGAGATCTACACTCTTTCCCTACACGACGCTCTTCCGATCTTACAATATACTGTATAATAAAAATTAACAAATTATAATAATTTAGCCAAATGTTATTAAATATTATTATGAACTTTTTACAGTTTCTATTCATATTATTTAATTAATTAAGTTTATTTAATAAATAAAAAAAAGATATCAATGGACATAAACATTTATCCATTTGATATAATGAGATATCTTTGTATAGACTCCTGGCAAGTTAGGTCTGGCACAACCTACACCCCACGATACTAATCCTATTAATGTAGATACTCCATTCTTCTTCACAGTCAGTGGACCACCTGAATCACCCTAGAAAAAAATTGGGTTGAAAACACAGATTGCATTAAATAAAAAGTAGATCAAGTAAAAAATAATACATGCAGATTATATTATTATTAGATACACATATTTTAAGTAATGAATGAATTAATTACATATTAATTTTAGGAATTATTTTAAAGAATTTAATAGAGTATTAATTGTAAATATAGCAATATATTGTAGTATATAAATATACTATTTAAGAACACTCCGTTTCTAATAATTAAAATGACATAAAAAATCCATTTGTAATCTACCTGGCACGAATCTTTTCCTCCATCTTTATATCCCGCACATACCATAGTAGAAAAGACAGTTTCTTTTCTTCCCGCTTTTTCAAGCCAACTTTGGCACTCTTCACTGTCGAGTACTTGGACTTTAACTTTTTGGAGAACATTTGGTATTACTCTTTTTTCTGTAATTAAAGCCATTATATTTATATTTTTCTTTTATATATATATTTTATCATACTGTATGCTTCAAAAAAGCTTACTAAAATCTGTCCGGCCCCATCCGGTAACAGTTGCCATTTCTCCCGCATAATCATGATCAGATTTTGGCAAACAAATTGGAATTATATGCTTTCTGAAGGCAACTGGATGAGATAATTCCAGCAATGCAATATCATTTTTATAACTTAGCGCTTCATATTCTTCATTGACTACTTTTCTCTTCACGCCATATTCTTCAGATGGAAAATCTTTAGAACGCGATTTGGTATCATGTTCACCTACTCGAACTCTTAGTGATGATGCGGGAGATCTGAATAAATTAGAATTTTAAATATATGATTATTATTATTAATTTCAGTAAAAGGAAAAAAATTTTACCTGTAAACGCAATGAGCTGCAGTTAGCACCCATTTTTGATGGAGTATCATGTTCACCTACTCGAACTCTTAGTGATGATGCGGGAGATCTGAATAAATTAGAGTTTTAAATATATGATTATTATTATTAATTTCAGTAAAAGGAAAAAAAATTTTTACCTGTAAACGCAATGAGCTGCAGTTAGCACCCATTTTTGATGAATAAGAGCTCCTCCGCACGATAACTTAGTAGAAAAAAAATTTCGTTTTATTATAGCTACCTGAATCGAATAAAGAATAAGAATCCATTATAAATATTAAAAAAGAAACATGTAAATGTTTACTTAGTAGAAAAAAAATTTCGTTTTATTATAGCTACCTGAATCGAATAAAGAATAAGAAGAATCCATTATAAATATTAAAAAAGAAACATGGAAATGTTATAAAAAAATAAATATTTCTAAGATATCCAAATATTTCTTACAAAAAAATAAAAATATACGAGAGACGAAAACTAAATATAATATAAATAACCAAGAACTCTCGGAGAAAATACGAGTCCCGGAGCAACTAATATTTTTGGGGCTCTTCAAAAAAAAAACAGACAAAATTGACAAATATATAGTGGTAAGTGTACAAGAAAAGCGAAAGCATTGATAGAAAACTTCAAATTTTGACAACACTGAAGTTCGAACACTATAAAAATATACAAATACAGTAAACTCCCATATAACGCGCTCTCCTATAATACGAATTCGTATAACGCGACGAAAAAATTGGACTAGTTCTCATACAACGCTATAAATAATCCCGTATAACGCTTAGGATAAAATTTTTTAACGTTATTTATTCGTTACTTATATCCGTTGATTGTAATAAAAACTAAATGAATACAACGCTATAAATAATCCCGTATAACGCTTAGGATAAAATTTTTTAACGTTATTTATCCGTTACTCATATCCGTTGATTGTAATAAAAACTAAATGTTTATTCCGTTTCCATGCAACCTTAACAACTTTTCCATCGGGTTATACTAATCCGCATTTTCGGAGTCCATGTTATATGGGGTCTATTTGTATATAATATTTTTTTTTAAATTTAGTTACCTGTTTTTTGTTTTGTTTTTTCCTTTAACTAAAACAAACTTTCTTTAAGAAAAGCTAATTAACACAATCCGCATTTTCGGAGTCCATGTTATATGGGGTCTATTTGTATATAATATTTTTTTTTAATTTAGTTACGTGTTTTTTGTTTTGTTTTTTCCTTTTACTAAAACAAACTTTCTTTAAAAAAAGCTAATTAACATTCTGCACACAATAAAATCATATTTGAAACTAACACACATCTCATTAGCAATAGGCGATCAGTGATGGAACTCTGAGACAAGTTTAAATTTGCATAAAATCGTCTGATAATAAGTGTTTCTTATAACGCGGAACGTATTCCCAGCGTGATACGTGAGTCCGCTATAGATATTTTTTTCTAATATATTGAATTAGAAATTGAGGCTCCTAAAATCGTGAGGTCCGGGATAGCTGCCCTTCTCGCCCCCCCTCTGATAGCCACTGTGCATAACCATATAAAAATCACTGAACAATATATTTTCCAGGCGAATCTAATAGTTTTTATATCTAAATATAAGTATATACTGTCTATTCAGGTCCAAATATAAGTTATGATTAATGAAATACTGCATAAGATTGCATGCAATCAATTGTAGAGTCGATATGATCTATACTATGTGCTTATCGCTATCAGCATAGATTTTTGTTGATTTTATTATTATTATTTTTGTCTGATTAAAACATACCTGAATATCTACTTACGTGCCACGGTTGGTTTCCTAACTCGGCATTTTCTCCTCCGATGATTTTTGAATCTCTGATGTAAATCTTTCCGCATGCTGAGAAATAAAGATCATTAAGACTTGTTTCACATATAATAGCATCACGAAAATTGCAGAATAAAAAAAAAATTCTAAAGTAAATATGTCAAGTTACTAAATAATAAATTCTATATATTGATATTACCAGGATTTTTGATTAAATTATTTCCGGTTGGTGTAGTGTTTCGGGGTTTACAACAACTCCAGAACATTCCACCATTGCATAAATCGATTGCCTTCTTGCCTTGAATCCAACAGGACATAGCAAGCATACAAGGATAATCACTACCATGATATGTGCAGGTCCTTGGTGCAGCTTTTAAAATTTTAATACTTATTATCATATTTTTAAATAAAGACAATTTTTATGTAATTATTAAGATGTAATTTTAAATAATTCAAGCAAAAATAATGCATTTATTATATTACTTACAAAATATTATTATTTTAATCTTACAAAAACGTTTTAAGTTTAAAAAATATAGTTTTTATATTTATATCTATGCAGTGAGAAGAAAATATATGAAAATTGAAATATAAATAAATTTCTTTAACATTCTGTCTATATATTATTTTTTAATTAGTGTTTTTTCATCAAAAACACTAATTAAAAAATCGCGTGTCAGGTCCATCATGTTATGAAAAGTAGCGGCGAGTTCGCGTAGTAACGCGTCGCCGCGGCGCGCCGATGCGTTACCACGTGGCTATCCAGATACTCCAAATGGGTGTACGGGTGAGACACCCTGTATATTCGATTAAAATGAACTCGGAGACAACTTAAAACAAATCAAAGATTTATTAAAGGAGGTAAGAGAATGTTTTTACAATTTTTTGGTCTTAGAATGGCACCCATACCAGATTGAGGTCAATAGGCTTGGGGTTCTCTACAACGATAATGCTATAATAACTCTGAAATAACTCCGAATAACTCTAAAGAAGATAGAAAAGCAATCGACATTGAATATATTCTTTAACGGCTCACAAAGGGAAAATAAACATGATAGATGAAAATGCAAGACTGTATATGTTCTTATTACATATAAATAAACATAGTAAGAAATTATACAAGCTTTTAGTTATTTTTTGGGGGTCTCCAGAACGAATTAATCCAATTCCCATAAAAATCTATGATAAATCAATGATCGGTTAACGAACAATTCGGATAGCGAACATCGTCTTTGAACGGATTATGTTCATTAACCGATCACCCACTATCTCGATAAATATTATCCAATCTGAAAAAAATATATACACAATATTAGAATCCTCTAAAAGCAGTGATGCGCAACCTATAGGTCGCGACCCCTCAAAGGGTCGCAGAACAACTGTTGGGATCTTGAAAATTTTGAGAAATTCTCATGTTGGATAATAAATTTTTAATTGAAAGAACTAAAAAAAATAATTTAAAAAATATATGAAAATCACATGAAAATTGCTCAACTCATTATTGTGTGTCTGATCACTTTTGGGTTTAAACACCACATTAATTTAAAAATTTGTTTTTTTAATGTATAATATTTTTTTTGTTAATATGCAGAATCTTTTCAAAAATTTTATATCGAATTATATGCACTGAAATATACTATAAAGATATGGATTTGTATGTGGTAAAACGACTTTTATTATTACTATCCTTATATGTTTATAATAGGATGTTAACAACAGTTACTGGGTCGTATAAATTTCAGTCTGAGTGTGGGGATCGCAAGTGTAAAAAGGTTGTACACCACTGCTCTAGAGCAGCGTTTCCCAAACTTTTTCTATGACGGAACATTTCATAAATCCTTAAATTTTTACGGAACACATTGCTTATTTTATAGAATAGGTAGATATTAATAATAATTAAATTAGGCAAGTAAATATAAGAGTTAAGAAAACAAAACAAACATTTATTATCAAATTGTAATTATGTAAAATAAAACACATGAAAATAGTAAAATAAACTAGCGACTCCAGTTTCAACTTGGCGCAGCATTTAAAATTATATGAGGTTTATATTAATTTACATAATTTTTTACGGAACACTAATTACTCTTTCGCGGAACACTGGTGTTCAGCGGAACATAATTTGGGAAACGCTGCTCTAGGGAATCAATCCGATCGGTCTTCGTAAATGATCGATATTCAAATATATTAGGCACGCATTTATTTATCAAAACAATATACAGTATTATGTAAATATTATACAATTTAAATGAAATCCGTGTATGCTATTGGGATCCGCTAGACCAGGAGTATCCAACCTTTTGGCTTCCTTGGGCCACATTTGAAGAAAAAAATTTCCTCGGACCGCACATAAAATATACTAATTCTAATGAAAGTTTTAAGCAAAAAAGTTAGTAAATAATGTATAATATATGATATTCACCATGACAAATAAACGAAAATGTCGTAGAATAATAATCTTTGACTTCTTTTCGTTTAGGAATTTTTTAAAAATCATTGAGCGGATCAAGAAATTTTAATCACTGAAATAAGAAATATTAAAAAAAAGAAAAAAAACAGAAATAGGAAATGTAAATAGATATTTAATTAATAAAAACTTCATTATTTTTTATATATTTTTAGTATAGAAATGAAACAAATTTCTTTTTATTAGTAGGATATTTGATGATGTTACGGCGAATTTCAAAAAGGAAAAAATATAAGTACATAAAAATCTCAACATTTTAAGGAAGTTTACGATTTTATGTTGGGCCGCATTCATTATAGTGGTGGGCCGCGGGTTGGACAGCCTTGCGCTAGACTATCGTGTGTTCTAAAAATGATCAGAATTGATTCGTATATTACGAACTAATAACGAATCGATTTTAATCATTTTTAGCATACAAGATCTTCTAATGGATCCTAATAATATATACTAATATTTTTACTTCATTTAAATTGGACAATATTTACATAATATTGTATATCGTTTTGACAAAAAATCGTCCTGTCTGATATAATCGAATATCGATCATTTTCAATATTACTGATTCCCTAGAAGTTCTAATATTGTGTATATGCAATATTTCAACAGAAAGTATGTATAAAATCAAATAATGGAAAGAGTCGCGTGATCGATTAATCGATCTTGGCTAATTTGTTTTTATTAAATTTATTAAATTAAGAATGAATTGATAGGAAAGATACGATGCTTAAATTGAAACGAATAAATATACAGCACGCTTCTCAAACTATGGTTCGGGACCCCAAATGGAGTCGCGAAGCGAAATGCTGGGGTCGCAAAAATTAAATTCAAACATTTGAATTTCAGTTTATATGTAATTTCACAAACGCCCAATATTTAACGTATGACAACATGAATTTTTTTAGTGTAGTTGGTTGATTATATTCATCTTAATAAGTGTGTAAATGATTTATGTACTTGTATGTTTTATTTCATATTTAATACCTGGGGTCACGAAAAATCTCGTAATGAAAAATGGGGTCATGAATGAAAAAAGTTTGAGAAGCGCTGATATACAGTATATCAATAAATCCAAATCGATTTTATTTCAAATATTGCACTGTATTGGATATAGTTTACAATTCTATGCATATTTATATACTGTATATATAAAATTTAAATATACATAAAACTGTAAATTATTGAAATAAAAATCGATTTGGATTTATTGATATATATATATAAATTATATACAGTTTTATACATAATTCGCTTCAGTTTTGTAATAATCATAATTTTAAAATGTATAAAATATATATATAAAATATGTGCGCGTTTCATATAAAATTATTAAAATTAGCAAGAAAATCTAAATCCTTTCATATAAAATTATATAAAAAGCTTATAAAAAACAATTCTATTTGAAGTTTACATTATCATTTTTTGTTTATTATAATTAAATAATTTTTGTAATAAAATTCAATGATTTATGAATAAAACTGATTTAGTTTATAGTAATTACAAAATATTAATTTGATTTTTACGAGATTTATTTATAATAACGTATTTCTACGAAAATATTAGTAGAATGATTTTTTTGTCTATAAAAGATGCTGCTCTTCATTCTCGAATTTTTTCGTGAACTGTTAATTTAATAATTATATCAATATTTCGCATTACAAGCATCTCAGAGCTAGCGCTATTATTGTAATGTATGCCAATTATTATCTCATTTAAAAAAAAATATGCAAAAAATAAACGGAGTATAGTACTAAGAAATTAGAATATTTGCTAAAATTTATATGCGGGTACTTTAATTAATTATTTTATTTTCGCAAATCATCAACCAAGTAGCCACATCTAATATTTAATAAGTTTCTTAATTTTTTAGTATTATATTGTACTTGGCTTACTTTTCTTTAAATAATAGATGTTTTTGATGGTATATCATTTATTTTTTAGATGAAAACTATTTTTTTTTTTAAAGAGACATTCTAACAACATATTTATACATCATTAAATATCCCTTATTTTTAATCCGATTGAATCGAAATTTTTAGGAAACATTTAGTAGAATAACATACATTATATCAAATTTGGTCGAAATCGGTGAATGATACGACTTATAGAAGAGTTCGATGATGAAAAGATTTCCTATTTCCATCATTTTGACTCTAATGTGCGGTATTTTTCAGAAAATCTTAAATAACATAACTAACATTTACATTCCAAATTCGAAAATGATTGAACGATGTGATCTATAAAAACATTTCTATAGAAGACAGGCATCCTTTTCTACATCTTTTAATTTTAGCCCAATCGGGCTAAAATTTTCAGATTTTTATTGAGCTAAGATATGCTTTTATTTTAAATTTGGTCAAAAATTGTTAAACAATGTGATATATAGAGCTGTTTATGATAAACAGATTCCTTATTTTGACCCGATTGTCCTGAAATTTTCAAGGGGCCCTCAAGTAATCTAAGAAATGTCTATATCCCAAATTTTATCGATATCATTGGACGATGCGACCTGCAGAAGTGTCTGCGGAGGAGGAGAAGATAAACGACGTTTGTTTGATGATTTTTGCAACTTTTAAACTGCTCTAGTTCTTTTATTAATTTGATTTGTAGCTTCAAATTTGGCAATCAGTATCCTATTGAATACTTTTCTCGAATATAACTGTCAGATCAATAATACTTAAGACCAGTTACAGCAAGTTGAATTTTGGCTGTAATGACTCCTGTAATAAGATTCAGTCAGAGAATACTGTACTTTACATAGAGTCACTGTCATGTCTCTTGATAATTCTTGGCAATTGATATATTATACAATAACTCAATATTCTAATTTCTAGAATTATTATATGGAAATTAATGTTTATACAAATCTTCAGAGGATATTTATAAATATTGCGTCATAGATCATAATTCATGCAAAATATTTATAGATTACTTAAGGAATATAAAACTATTGAACATAAAACACTGTATTGTTGATACTTACCAAGAATATGTTGAGCTATATTAAAAATTTGAGTAGTTATTTGTGAATCTAACGTTTTTCTATTATTCGACACAATCTGATGACAATTGACAGTGATATGACGAGCAGAGACGATAAATATAAAAAGCAGAGTTATCCTATTTATAAATAAAAATAATTATCAGAATGTATATATTAAAAACCATATTTTTATATAAAATTATTATTTTTAATTTAAAAGTTTTGTACTCTTAATAACATTTCATAAATAATATTTATTCAAGGTCTATAGCAGTGGTTCCCAACTTTTCTTGGCCTGCCCCACCTAGATCTCTAAAATCCTGATGCCCCCTACGACAGACAATTTTTATTATTCAAAAAGTGAACTTCCATTCACGTGGAGGAAACCTAAAAGGCCATTAATTTGATCTAAACAAGCTTTCAAAGAACATGGCATGAAAGAGAAAAATAAAAGAACGAAAGGATAGTTGAAGAAACTGAGGAACTAAAGGCTAGTTGAAGTAATGAGGAAGAAATCACTAAGAAATAAATGTGAGAAAAACTTATAAAATGAAATGCACTTTAATAGTTATAAATTATTCAAAATGTAAGTACATACATTTATATATCAAGGCCTTTCAATAATAATAACTATATGCTCACATTAAATACTTTTTACTTTTTCTAAGATTGCCAGACTTATCTTAATCAGAATGTACACGTCAGTCAGCTGGTGACAATGGAGAGGTAAGAAGTAAAGGTTATCTATTTAAAGCTTTATCTCTCTCTCACCACTCCTCTCTATTAGCGGGTTTTCTCTCTCCATTGTCATCAGATGACCGCCGTGTATATTCTGATTTTAATTTTAAAAATGTATATGTCACAATATATATTTATATACTGTACATGAAGCCCTAGTACCATAAAAAATTTAAAAAATTCACTGTTAATAACTCATTCTCGAATTGTCCCTTAAAAATCAAATTGCGCCCAACGTTGGGAACCACGGGTCTATAGTACTTTGTACTGGCTAAAAAATAAATTTAAAAAATTCACTGTTAATAACTCATTCTCGAATTGCCCCTTAAAAATCAAATTGCGCCCCACGTTGGGAACCACGGGTCTATAGTACTTTGTACTGGCTAAAAAACGTTTACTTTTACTTTAAATAAAAATTTATTAATCATAGCTGTAAAAAAAGTCGACATAGATCCATCTGATATTAATTCATCTTTTCAAAACAAACACGGGTAGAATAACACTCGATACCTAGTAACCTTGGTCTACCTACGTCATTATAGTGCAGTGAGTCAACCACATGTTCTATTTTCTGTCTGACCTATTAGCCAAGCAGAAAAAAAAAACCTTTTCCAGTTGCTCATGTATTCATTTTTTCGTCTGTTTTACTCTCATGTTTATTTTTGCAAAAAGCTTTATACTTATTAAATAATTGTTTATTCTTTTAAAATAGTAAAAATTTTTCTGGTAACCGATACTTTTGCTTAATTCAACTGAAATTTTGTTAAAGAAAATTGCAAATTTGAAAAAATTGAAAATTGCACAAATGTACAGTACAGTCAAAAAATATAAAATTATAATAATAATAATTTACAACAATATTTTTAAAAAGCGACAGTCATCATAATTTTTGTCATCAACACATGTTCACCATTCCTTCAGATTTATTTACATAATTTTAGTTAAAATTAAGATAAATAAATGAAAACATTTCAAAACAGTTTGATTTCAAATATTTATCTTTCCAATTATTAATTAAATTGGATTAAATTCGCTTAATTGGATGAAATTTAGAAACTTTTTAAAGCAAATAGTCTTCCTCGATGACTCTCGTTCTAATACGAGTTATAATTATTTTACTGGCATAAAAGTTCGGTTATATAAACCGAAAACTTTCCAAAAATACATGTTATATATGTTTTGAAGTTTTATTTTAGCAAGTCAAGCTGCTGAGAAACAAGGTTATGTCAATCATGCGACGTTACAGTCCCCTAAGTCGATTGGCTCTTTCCGGTATTCAAAAGCCCAGAAAGTAAGTGGAAATCCATGCTTCTATGTGGTCCCTTCTCGAGTCTTTTACATAGCCTATAGCTATACTAGTCGGAAGTATGAAGTCTGTAGGAGTCTCCACATCCAGTTGTTTTATCGCAAATATACCCTTTTATGTTGCAGTTTTAGTAAGATACACACCTGATACTCAACAGTGCACCAATTTCAGTAAAATTGAAAAAATACTGACGACTCAAATAATACTCAAGGCAAAAGGTACTATTTATTTCCTTAAACTGAAAACTGCTCCTAGGCATTTTTACGAGTCTAACTCGTGTGTTTATAGAGATGGTGAGCATTTAAAAGTTTGGAGTTTTATACAGTAAGTGAATGAGAAATGCACCATAAAACTGTAACAGATAAAGTAACATTTATCGGGCAAAGGCCGTGAAAATAAATGTTTTCTCCATTGAACGATTTGAGTATAGTTGCAATCAAATCCGAAAGAGAAGAAGAAAGATTTTTCGACAATTTCTTCGAGAAGGAAAAATAAAATTAAAACACATTTTCTCGCTTATCTTCTAACGATTACTATTGTTCTTATTTCCTTTAATTGAATAAAGCAATAAAAGAGATTAAAATAATCGTTAAGTCATATTTTTTACTCTGGAAAAATTTTTCTACTTTAACAATCCGATTATTTCAGATTATAAATGAAATTTGTTGTCATAAATAATATGCTTTAGTACAAAACTCGCTAAACAGATGCAGAAATTGCAAAAGTCTCGTAAATAATAAAGGATTTAACAAAACAAATCTTTATAATTTAAATAAAAAAATAATAACAACAAAACTTTGGCTGTTTGCTCATCTTAGATTTCCTGTAATGCAGCAGTGCAATATATTAGATTATTAAACATTATCGTAACATGTTTAAGATTAATTTATACGATACAATGGTCTAAGTTGGTTAAATATCTGTATTGATTTTATGAGAATAACCAGAGTTTCACATATAATATTAGCGGTAATCTATTATGTCTTATCAATCTATTTACGTACAACATTATGTAAGTTTTAACGCATTTAAAATTTTGTAAGTTGTTTAGATTTATGCAATTTTAATACGAAACTGTAAATCATTCTTCTTTCCTTTATTTGTGTTTGTTATTAAATAAATGTACGATCGGACGTAGATTTTAATAAAATTTAATAACCATTACTCAGAAATATCCTTTTGTAAGATTAACGGTTAACTAATTGCCCCTTCGTGATAATTAACGAAAGATGAATATAGATGATAAATTATTTTCCAATTTTTCTTAAAACATTTAAGAGAATATATAAATTCATAAAACAATCGCGTAAATTTTAAACTAGTATTTTTCCTGGAGAAAATAAATTATTTCTAGTTATGATATTTTTTATTTTTAGAAACAAAAATATTCTACACATTAAAAATGAAAGAATGTGTGCAGTTTTCTTTATTTTATTCGTTTACATGAATAAATGTCATCGCCATTTTTTTAAAAGGAAGAAAATAATTTCTTCCCCATCTTTTACTTATTTTATTTATTTATTTATTTATATTTGTCTTTAATAGTAATACTGCATTAAAATTCCACGAATCAAGTTTCTTATTTAAGTTTTAATTAGAATTAATAGCTATAATTATGGTAAACGATCTCAGTAACTACAAAATTGCAACTTAAGTGATGTTAAAAAAATTATTTTTTTTTGTTTTCCTCGTATCGCTTCTATAATAACTGGCAAATGTTGAATTTTGAATGATATTGCGCGTAGAAAGTACTTATAATTTTACCCAGAGCTTTACAATTTCTGTTGGTAGATAAACCTTTCGTAAAATTCTCAGATGGAAAATCTTACAAAAACATAACAATAAAGTTTATAACGCCTTGGAGTCCGATGCAGATTCACCAGTTAATGTTAAGATTTCACTCTACTTCGCAGTTGTATAGCCTATTGTATAATTAAAGCCGTCATAAATAGGAACCAACTAATTAACCAAATTGAAACACTTGCATAAATTTAAATTTTTTAAAAAATTCGTGAAAGAATCGAATTGTTCTGTGTTTAGAGACTGAGACATAAATTAGAAACCGGACCTGATTTATTCGGTTATTTTTGATCACCCAAAAATATGATTCCTGTGAGATCTAAGATAAAAATTTCCAGCTTATCGCGTAATATATTCTGAATAGTTTTTTTAGAATTTATTGAACAATAAACACTCGTGCTCGAAATTTGTACGAGTATTATAATCTAAAAGAATATGGCAGGTTGCGTGATTGCTGGTATAAATCGAATTTGTAACAGAACTCACTATAATTTTTGAAGTTGAATTATTCATTTATTTATTGTATTGTTAGTTTCTTTGAAGAATTTATTTTGTTCTATGTTAGTATTAAATACGATTTAAACATGATAAATAGCATAAACAATTCCACTGTTGTAGGAAAAAAAGTCGATAGTTGAAAATTTTATGAATAATTTTTTGCCTAGATATACAATACAAATGATACATTAATTTTATATTAAAATGATTTAATGCTAACATTAAAAAATATCTTATTAATATTAAAATTTTGAATATTACAGGAATTTAACGTATAATATGTACATTATTTATTGAATATATTCAATACAAAGTGCGGTTAAGTTTGTGAAAGAGTGAGGAAAATGTGCTTTATGGAGTAGTGAGAGAAGAAAACTATCTGCTTTGTCTTCATTGTTAGTTCTTGTTTTTATTTTTTGTTCTAAGATTGTATAAAATGAACAGAAAACTTTCTACTGAACAGAGTGTGTGTTTGTTTTGGAGAAGTGGTGGCAACTTGATGGAGATTATGCAACAATAAAAGAAACTTTTGTTCAACGATTTTTAGATACTCAGTCAACATTAGACAAGCTATCTACAAATCAAATAAAAGATTTGAAGAGACAGGTTCAGTAGCCGATTTACTACGAAATTAAGAAACCTACAACATTATAAACGAAATGATTTTGTACCAATTTGAAAATGTTTTTGATACTAATGGTGAACTTTTGGCAGGGTTTATAAATCAGTGGCTGAACGCTGTTACAAATGTATACATAACAATGGAGGTCACTTTAAACAATTTCTGTAGAACATTGTTGAGCTTTTAAATAAACCATTATTGCTACACTAGATCATGCATTTCGGTTAACTGATTTATATTGCACCCTATGTTGTTTTACAATTTTTATATTTTTCTGTATTATTTAAAGAATATTAATATAAATTATCATCATCATTCATAAATTTGAATTTAAAAATCTTATAGAATAAATAATAGACTAGAAAACATTTATTTATAATAAAAAATAATTTACAGTAGATCCTCGTTTAATATTGCCTCACTTAATATTGTTTTAATATCACATATCCAGAAAAAATTAAACAAATTAATTAAAAAATTAAAGTTTTTAAGGTTTTTTTAAAATATAACAAGACATAAATATCATTATATACTATTTTAAATGAAAATTTTTGGCATTTTAAGTAGCATATTTATTCAGGAATTTTATTCAGGTGAATTTATTTATGGTCTTCAAAGATGAAATTAAAAGACAACCAAAATATAAGGTTAAAAGTTAAATATGTTTTACATTTATTCTATATTTATATACGGTTTTAATTATTTAATTATTTTTCACGAATTCTGTACAATTAAAATAAATTTTTGTATTAAATTTAATTTAAAAATATAAAGAGATTATTTTTATTAATAATATATTTATATATAAATATATTTAAAAAAAATTTAAAAATATAAAGAGATTATCCATTGAAATTATCAAAATTGTAAAGTTTTGTATTAAAGCTTTAAAATATTTAAACAAAAGATCTATAAATAATAATAAATTTTTCATTCTGTTTGGTTCAAAACACTAATTATATAATGCGAAATTTATTTTTGTACAAAAAAGGATTATTAATTTTATTTAAGAAAATGCTAGCAAAAACATCAAATGAATTCTTGTATATTTATATATAATTTAAATTACTCGGAAAAAATTTTTGTTATTTCATGAATTATAAAAAGCTTTTTCGTTGAATAGCATAATCACTAAAATGAAGAGGGGAAAAAATGTTGCAGTTGTGTAATCTAAAAGATAACAGTGATTTTTAATTATCTTGGAACATATAAATGTTTGATTTATTAATAATGTTTAAATTAAAAAGTATTAATAAAGGATTATTATTTTTATGAAATATTTATAAAAGTATTTATGTTTTAAAACCGGAAGAGATTAAATTTCATATAATTAACTTTTCTATAATGCTTCATAATCCTACGATCAATCGTAAATTCAATTTACCGTTTTCCTATTATAAAGCTTCAGTTCCGTTAGGAAACTAAAACTAAATAATGCAACTAAATCAAGAATTAAATAACTAAAAAATTAAACTAACATGCAAATGAGGGAAAAAATACTTATTCGCTGTTTCCAAACTTTGCAACAGATTATGTTGCTATAGTTTGCTGCGAAAAATGTAAAAAAAAATTGATAAATAATGTTTATTATTAATATTTTTAGTTAGAAAAACTAATGATGTTTACAAAGAATAATATTCTTAAAATATTTTCTTGAATAATTATTAATCCATCAATTCAACAACTTCAGACTCTTTAAGGCAATACCAATATTTATATAGTCAAACTATATGCAAAATTATTTACATAAAAATGCTAATCACGTAAAAAAATTGCAATCTTCAATAATGCAACATCAATAATCAAGTTTGAAGTTTTCGTCCTCTAATGTTACATAAATATATACAATAAACTCCCGTATAACGCGAATTTATATAAAGTGACAGAAAAATTGCTACTACAGTCAAAAAATTAAATAATATTTAATAAATAATTTTCTATTTTTATTTAAAAGTTATAGTACATGCAGATTGATCTCTCTGTATAAGTAAATTTTAAACTGTACGCTAAATTATTCTTAAGTAAATTTTTTCAACTGTACGCTAAATTATTCTCAAACCACTTATATAATAATTAAATTGCATTTTTCATATAATATTTAATATACAGTACAGTACAGTTATACTATACTGTACATTAAATTATATAAAAAATTCAATTTAATTATATTAGTAGTCCGAGAATAATTTAACAATGACCGATTTTACAGAACATAATATTAACTGATGTTATGGGAAAATAGGAGCAAGTCCGCCCATGGTTTTTGACCTGGATCACATATATGTATAAATATACATATACATATATATATATACACACACCTTTAACACCAATTTTTAATAAAGGAAATATAATATTCCTACTAAATAATTTTTGATATTAATTAAGAAAGAACTAAAAAAATTATATTAAATATTATTAAATAATTATATAACACACATTAAATAGACTAAATAAAAAATATTATTATATGTTTGAAAAATTAAAATCACAATTTTATTTTATTTTTTCTGCATTATGAAGTGCATTTAAAATATTGTATCAATTTAAATGCGCTTCATTATGTAATAAATTTTGAAGTTATTATTTTTTTTTTTCAGAAATAAACTCTATTTTTTTTTTCAGAAATAAATTATTTTTTCTGCATTATGAAGTGCATTTAAAATATTGTATCAATTTAAATGCGCTTCATAATGTAATAAATTTTGAAGTTATTATTTTTTTTTTCAGAAATAAACGCTTCGTAAAATACGATGCATGTCTTAAATTTCATAGACTGTAGTGGAAAATAATTTGCAACGAAATTAAATATTTTTTTAAAAATTTAAATAATTATTAAGTAAAAGATGTAACGTTTCTATACTAATTATTAATATCTAACATTCTATGCAACTTTATCGTTATATTATTATTATTTTTATGATATAAATTAACAAAAAACAAATTCAAAACTAAGTTTCAAACCAGCTCTACTCACATGCTCTGCTTCAGTCCGAGTAGTTTACCGAAAACTTCTTTAGTTCAGAAACACATGATGACACTTACATTGGGTTAAAAATGTAAAATCGGCCAAGTGGCACGTCCTACTTCGATAGAATCTGGAGGGCAAAGCGAATCCGGGTTACCTGTTACTTGGCTAATCTTTTAATCAACAAAATGACGTTTCTTATTTTAACTCATTAAAAAGTTGTAGTAAGAGTTCATGCTTGATTAAAGTATTTTCTCTTTGTGATATAAGTAACTTATAAATGTTAATACATACAATTTAAATTTATTACAGTAATTTCTAGTTTATTGTTGGAATAATCGTTATTTATAAATCTATTTACTTTAAATATTTAAATGAAATAAATTTTTTTTAATCTATTTACCTGTTTAATTACTGTAGTCTTGTTCCAATTATTCGATAAAACCAGGATAAATAAACATAAGCAATTAATTAGATTATCAATTATGGCAGACTATTGAAAATTTCAATAGCGTGGTACAAATAAGGTCAAGTTCGATTTTGTAAATTCAGGAAAACAATAAAATAGGTCAATGAACTAATCTCCTTATATTTAATTAGAATGATCGTATAATTTAATTTTAAAATCTAAAAATTTCTCGATAAAATGTCCACGCAGGATAAATTTTAATAACTTAAATAATAAAAAAATATTTATAATTTATATCTTCGAAAATAAATACAGTAAACTCCCATATAATGCGCTCCCCTATAACGCGACAAAAAATTGCGACGAGTACTCATATAACGCGTAGAATAAATTTAATATTTGACATACTAATTATTTGAAATATCCGTTGATTGTAATAAAAACCAAACGATGTTTGCTCGTTTCCATGACAACTTTAACAACTTTCCGTCGGGTTATACGAATCCGCGGTTTCGTAATCCATATTATACTCAATCTTATCATTTAACAGGAACTACTTTTTCTGTGACATTAGAAAACGGTGTAAACCGATGTCAACACACTCACTATACTCACCATCTACTCTAGATTGCGATGACTTTAGCATCGGTTTACACCGTTTTCTAACATCGCAGAAAAACTAGTTCCTGCTGGATGATAAGATTTTAAAAGTTATTGTAACAAATAATTATCATCGTCAAACAGAAAGAGAAACAAGCTGATGTTGAGTTATTTCTGACATCAAAAGAAACTAATCATTGATGACTTGCTGTTGAGGTTTGGAACGCGCCCATAATATTCGTTGATGGTAATAAAAAACCAAACGATGTTTATTTCGTTTCCATGACAACTTTAACAACTTTTTAGTCGGGTTATACAAATCCGCGTTTTCGGAGTCCCTGATGTTTATTTCGTTTCCATGACAACTTTAACAACTTTTTAGTCGGGTTATACAAATCCGCGATTTCGGAGTCCCTGTTATACGGGGTCTACTTGTATATAATATTTTTAAAAATTTAGTTACCTGTATTCTGTTTTTATTTTTCGTTTATTAAAAGAAACCGTCTTTAAAACAAGTTAATTAACACTCTGCACACAATAAAATCATATTTAAAATTAATGCGCGCGCATCTCATTAGGAATATGCGATCGGTGCTGGAACTCAGAGACAAGTTTAAATTTGCATAAAATCGTCTGATAATGCCTGTCTCTTTTAAGCGATTTCCTATAACGCGGAATGTGTCCTCGTGTTGTACGAGAGTTCACTGTATAATTAAAGCAATGGATTTTTTTAAATTCATTGTAGTGCATCTTAAACATATATACAATTGTTGAAATTTAGTGAAATTTTGCAGGCAACACTACTTTTGACTATTTTTCTATTCATTTATCCAAGTGCAGAGTCATATTAAATAATACTATCTGTAGATGTTATTTATTTAGTCAAATATTCATTTATAGTAGCTGGACAAATATAATTAAAATAAATTGCTGATTTTTGTACTACATTTGTCCCATGCGACGATAATTACATTGTTGTCGCATGAGACAAAGTGTATCGTCGCTTGGGATATGGTCTATAGTCGCGTGTGACAGTATCAATGATGGTGTTATTTATAGCAGTTGTCACTTGTACAAGACTTTTGCTGATAGTCACGTTGAAAATATTAAATAAAGAGTGATATAAAATAAAAAAAGAATTTGTTATATGGTATTTCATTGTATCAATGATGGTGTTATTTATAGCAGTTGTCACTTGTACAAGACTTTTGCTGATAGTCATGTTGAAAATATTAAATAAAGAGTGATATAAAATAAAAAATGAATTTGTTATATGGTATTTCATTCTAGAAAAACAAAAGTTAAATTCTTCAATTAATCAAAGTGTCATGAGTTATTGGTGTTAATACTAAAGTGTAGTATTCAATATTAACAAAATTATTGAACTATCTCCCTCATATATAATGTCGAAACACAGTTTTTCAATATTTTTGTGCACGAGTTTAATCCTAGATATAATTATGAAGTTATTAAAAAAGAATTAAAGTGCACAAAATATTAGAATAGTATCTGTCATGTTCAATGCCAGAAACAAAAAAAAAAAATATCTAGGAAGCAATATAATAGTTACATCAATATCATATTTTAAACATGAAAAATCTTGTAGAATTTTAAATCCATGTTTGATATCAATACATAAACTTCTAAGATAGTTTAACAAATACGGCTAGAAATATTTATATATAATATTTTAAATAATCAAAATATTACGATTTACAAAGGTGTATGTATCACTTGATGTATCCATAAAGGAAATAATGGAAATATAAAAAAAATCCACTTATCTATTTCATGTTAGTATTGAAATAAAGTAGAATTCTATCTTTTGCCAAAAAAAACTTAAGTAGATTGGTAGGGGCAATATAAGCCTCGAACTACATATGTAATGTCACCACTCAGTCAATTGGTACATTTTTTCCTGGCAACAAAAGAGGATACTTTTATACTATCATGAAACAACATAACACCAAAGTTTCTTTCAGCTTACAAGTTTAGATTATATACTGAATATCTAAATGCAATGTTGTTATTTAACCAATAAAAGCCACAGGATTTAGCTTTTTTTACATCATTTAGATTCTTCTTACAGTTTTTTAACTGAAAGTTATTGTGATTATAAAAAAATAAAAAATTCTAAGGAATGTTCATTGAATTTTTTAAAAAAATTCCAAAAGTGTTTAATGATTAAAACATTTATAACAGCACTGATAATGTTCTGAGATTTGGAACTCTTAACAATAAAAGAAATGAATGCTCCTTCATATATGCACTTTTTAAAACTTATTATTATTAAATAATTTACATAAGGTTATTGAAATTGAAATTCATTGCTCAAATATTACAGAAATTTTATTGATTATTTTTGTTAGTTTATTTTTTCCTTTCAAAAAGGAAAATAACATTTTCAAGACTATCATGCTAGCTAAATGTTTCTTGTATCCCCAGTGATAACTGCTGAAGTAATCGATAGATTTTTATGAAATTCAGCAGGGAGATAATGCCATTAAAGATTACCCTACATCATAATTTTCTTTCTGGTACTTCAACAGTTATAAAATGGATATATAGTTGAAGTAGAAAGGCTAATTCTTTCCATAACGTCTTATTTAACATAAACCTAGCAAAATATATATTTTCCAAATATAACTTTTAACATAGTGATTCTATATACTATAATCTTATAAATATAAAATATAACTCCTCGTATATTACAGGTATTAAAATCTAAATAGTTTTATTTAGAGTTTCAACTCCAATAAACTATGGTTGGATGAAGAGATTCAAATATTTTCATAAGAAGTAAGAAAAACTGTTTAAATCATTATCAAATATGCTTATAACATCGCTGCTGAACTATAAAATTAATGAAGAATCTAGCAAAAAGGTAGCTTTCAAATGACCATAATTTAACCATAATTATCTTAGATGTTACTTATTATTTAAAGTAGATATATTTATGATTCTGTTATAGGATCTTAATCAAATATTAGATATCATTTTATCAGAATTCAATCAATCTGAAGAATATCAGAATTGGGAATTTAATCTTAAAATTGTTAGCAAAAGATAATCGAAGTAAATTTTACATCTAGTCTTTCCCCATGCTGAAATGATTGAAGTAAGAGTTCACAAGTTTTATTAATCAGAGTTTAAATTGGAATATTTGAAAATTCATGTCGATAGAAGACATCTAAATTGAATCGTGGCTGTTAAGATTTTCTTAGACAGATTTATTTTGTTGATTAAATGAAAATAAGACGACAAGAACATTTCGCTTTTATTCATTATCCTGTACACAAACAACAACATTGAAATAAATTTTCAATGGATTTTCGATTATGCGAACATTCCTGAGAATGAAGTTGCTAATCGTCTTGCCAGAACAGTAGCTAAATCTATAATCACTAGTGTGTTCAGTTACATTCCAATCGCATTCATTAATAATCACATCAGAAAACAATTCAACATTTTCCGACAAGACAATGGGACCACCATTTACAGAAGAGTTGTTGTGATTTCACTTCCAAGATTGACGCTGTTAAAATCCCATAGTAATAACCTTAAGTAATTAATTCCTAAGATTTGACTTTAGGCATTATCCCCTTTGAAGTTGATTTATGCTTAAATTTTATGCGAAAAATGTATTCAGTCATCAGAATTATACATAGTTTAGAAACTCTAGCAATTTTTGAAGGGATAAGTTTATGTGTAATCATCATTACACATTCATAACTTTTAATACTATAAAGCTTTAGAGATAATTTACTAAAGAAGATTCTCATAATGACATTACTGAATTATTTAACAAGTTTGACTTTTAAATTTTAATATTATTATTTACTTTTAATCAGTTATAATTGCATTTTACGTATTTATCACTTTTAATTAGTGAATATTTCTTGCTTTTAATGTTAATAGTACATATTAGAATTTATCATTTAATTTAATAATGTTTTCATAATTATGTTGTTTAATTATTTTAATTAATTACTTTAATTGATAATCTAATAACTAGCAATAGAGATAATTTTATTATTATTAATTTTATGCAAATTGTAATATTGAAGTTATCCAATCATTATATTTCCTGTTCATTTTTTTTACTTTTTGATTTTTGGATTTATTCTTTTATTGCTTGTCGTATACATGTAATTTTATTTGTATCAAATTCTATATTAAAATTCAGTTTCATTAGAATTTATTTTTATTCTATCCTTTTATTCACATTCAATTTTACATTTTATACTCTTTTCAGATGTATAAATAACGTACTAGTATTTGTTTATTCTATCCTTAAGGACTGTTGCATTTTAAGAATTCAATATTTCAAATATTTGGCCCTCTTTTTGATTATTTATTGAATATCTGGCTTTTCAACAGTTATACACTATACATAAGAGTGAAATTTTGATTTCATAATGAAAGCAATTCCATAGAAATGTCATTTATTGGAAATTTCCTTCAACCGGGAATTGCCCAATAGTTTTTTTAGTCAAAGAAAAGAAGAAATTTGCAATTAGTTCTAATAATATAAAGTTAAATTTATATATTCTCTTTCTATTCAATAAGTTGTTGTTCTCTTTCGATGATTTATATGTTATTTATTTTTCGTTCTAAATACTAAGTACCCATTTCAGATTCTCATACAATCTATCATACCGGTGATGCTCTTGCAATATAGAAAAAGGACGAGAAACGATGAATCGAATCTGGATCCTTCTATAAACATTTTGATTATCAAGAAAAATATGTATTAAAATTTTTCATGACATTGCATGAAACATATCACTTTATGTTTTTTTTAATTGTCTATAGATTATCACAGTAGTTCTTAACCTGTAGTAAATCAAGTTCTAAACAGAATATGAAAATCAAATTTATAGAACTTTAATAAGTAATATAAAAATGAAAAAGTTAGACATTATCTGCATATAAAATAATATAAATATGTAAATAATGATTTATGTAATTATTATTAGAATATGAGAAACAGCTTTTTTAACTATTTTGTAACTTAATAATAATTTCACATTTCAGTTATATTAAAAATTATAATTGTTAATGCAGAAATTACAGTAACCAGAATTTCAAGAAGTTCCTGTAAACTTAATATTTTTCTTCGTAAGAATTTCTAAGCCGATAACTACCACCTTCAAAAGTATTGAAGGCAGAAAAATATCCGAAAATCCACATACTCCTACTATTGAGATATGACTGCAGTCTTCTCAGAAAATATCATAATAAATAGTAATTCCAGTACAATAGCATGTGAAAGAAGTATTTATAAATCATATGTTTGACAAGTTCAAGCATACAATCATGAACGTGAATGTTTCAGATCTCAAGATGCAGTTTTATGAAACATTGATAGCGATGATAAATGTACATGATTCTGCTGTCCCTGGTATCTATATTACTGATGATGCTACATTTATATCGATATAGTGTCACACTGATAATATGTGTTATTTACCAGCAAAAAATATATTGTCCTCATTTTATCTGAATGTAGAATGCTATCTATCTATAGAAGTAAGTTTGAAGAGTTGAATATTCTGAATTGTAATTTTCCTCTTATCGAAAAGTTCTTGATTGCAATTAAATACCAAGCTTAAATATTTAATTATTAAGGATTTTTATATATTAAATCATAATTAAATCACTTTCATTCATCTTATATACAAAAATAATTGTGACAATTTCGTTGGAAATATGTGTTTGAATATGATTCCAATCATTCTGGAAGTTACTATAACAAATGGATTCATGTTTTGAACATTGATAATGCAAATTTAAGTAAATATAGTGTTTTACTTAAAATTTTTATGCATTAAAATAAATGTTTATAATGAATCTAAGAATTTTTAATTTTCGCTTCCAGGGTGTAATGAAATAAAAGATTAAATATACATCATCGATCTATTAATATTTGTCTTGATTAATAAAAACTTTTATGTGCTGTATATTAAAAAAATTGTTTATATTTAAATACACTATATTAATTAACATAATTAATATCAGTTCTCACATTGATAGTATACCATCTTTAACGAGATGATGCAAAGTACCCCATTTTAGAATGTCTAAATCATATTCTACTACGAAAATTTATAATAGTAGAAAAATAATTAATTAGAAAATAATCTCATTAAACTTCCACAATTAATTTATTCATTAATTAATCAGAATTGTCTCTGGAATTGCATTGTAAAATATATCATTTCAATATTTAGCTTTCTATTAAGAAAATTTAGAATTGAATCTTGGATATCACGATAAATTCAGTGGCGGCTATATAATAAAAAAATATTAATTAAAAATAATATTATTGTTCGATTTTATTTCGAATCTTATGATGTAATTTTAAGCAAACTTTAAAGGCAGACATCCTATACGTAGACAGATGATAATCCCAAATATCCTTTAGAATATTTCTCATGTCACTATTCCTGTCATTTAATACATATTAATCAGTCATCTATTGGATGTTATTCATATTCTTGTGGAGTGAAGAAGCCTAGCATAGAACATTGTTTCTTGCTTATCTTATTGATGGACTTCCACAAGTATGTATTCTTATTCCAAATTATTTGAATTTTCTTTCTATACGTGCAAGTATTTAAAATAATACGATGATTAAAACTATTAATGGGGTTTACCTAACGCTATAAAGTAATTATGGAAACTTTGTTCAGTATTACATCATAAGATAAATAATATTTTTTTAAATTAAAATTAGGCAGGATATTAATCAAAAGTATTGCATTGTAAGATTGTTTATCTATTCTAAAGCTATCCGATTTTCAAAATTATCAAATCGAGATTTTATAAGCTATATTAATCTATTACCAACAATATTTTAAAAGAAAAAACTTATCTTTCTTGTTTATTTTATGGAAAGTTAATATAAAATAACAACACACCACAACAGATCTTCAACATTTTTTAATATTTAATTAATAATGTATAATCAAATTTAGAATTGTGTTTAAATTAGTATATTCGAAATTTCTCTATAATTCCTTACATTTTCTTATTATTATTCATATTCTTTTCATAAGGATACAATGAGGCATTAAATTCAGATTGCACAAAACTGTTTCTAAATATCTTAAATATTAATTTATATAACAAACTTAGATCACTTATAATCTGTACACTAAAAGTTTTCCCCTAAAAAATCATTACATGTGATGTCATAGTCATAGTACACCCGGATCACTCTTGATAAACTGGTAGAACCTAGAATTGAACCCAATTCCCTAAGGTGATAAGGGACTGCTTTATCAGGTGACAATCCGGCAGATACCAAAATAGTGAAGAGCCCTTACTCGTGCAGGAATCTTCGTCTAAATTTTACGTAGCTTTCCATCCTGTTTATTTTCAAGAAGATGATGTCAGGTCCCAATTTTGCTGATCACTAAATAACAGAGTGAATAGAGGCTTACTACATGCTGCCCATTCCTATGGGAGGAATTGGACAGACTGAAAAGATGGAACGAAAGCTGGACTCGGACCTCCATATCAAATTTTCCAAGGGATATGATCCGGATTCGATCCTTATCATATCCCGTGGTACTATACAGTACCGGCTCTAGATCTTTTAGCCCCCGAGCGAAAATTTTTGTTGCGCCCCTCAAATCGTCAGTTTTAAAAAATAAATAAATTCATAAAAATATTGCACTTTACAAAACTTTTACTTTTTTAAAACAATAGTTTACAAAACTTATTTACAAGGACAGGATTTTTACCAGGTATATTTCAAATCATCCCACGAACGACAAGGGCCTAAGCTGATATGGAGACCATGTAATAACCTAATGTATGTACTATCAGTTGGCTGTATTGGTTATATGAAACATGTACACATTTCATTGCAGGCTTTGTAACCTTACTTTTTGATCACCCCTCGTATATGTTGCTTTCCAATCTATGAACGATTAAGCTGCATTCCTGTCCAGATCTATTATGAGATATTTTTAGGCGGCATCAAATCAATTTAGAATCTTAAGTCAGTGCGCCGTAACTAGGGTACACAGCGCCTATGGCAAGGGTCAAACTTGCGCCCCCATTTTTTTCATTTAAAGATAACAATGCTGAAACTGAATTATCTCCATCAAAATGAGTCGATTTTGAATATGCTGTAAGATAATTCTTTATTTGTAGGTATAAATAAAAAATCGTTTAAACAATTTCAAATATTTAATGACTAAATGAGCAAAACTAGGAAAATACAGGTACCCAATGAGTAATTGTAAAATTTTACTTTATCAATAAAAATAGCGCCCTTTCTTGACCTGGCATCTTTGTTTGGAGTACAATTTGGCTGCTCTTACCCATGAATTACCTCTTCTAAGAAATGAAAGAAAAACATAACGCTACGTCTGCGAACGTTTATCCAAAAAAGTCATTTGCCCCCAAATAACGGAAATCAATTAAAAAATTTGCGCCTCTAATTAAGCTGCGCCCGTGGCGAATGCTGCTTTCGCCACGCCCTAGTTACGGCCCTGTCTTAAGTTTATCTTATTATGGTGGAGTAATATTTTTTTGTCTCAATAGGTATACATTCGCATGGAAAAAGCTTTTCTTAAAGAATTCAAAATCGAATCTCGAATCACAATTCTCATTTTTCAATTAACAAACCATATTGAGCATGTGCATTCGCGATGTAACAACTACGTTGTTAATCTGTACGTTCATAGATTATAAATTGCTTATCGCCTCAAATTCTTCATGCAAATTCAATGGCGTTAAATCTTAAAATAGCTTAATATAATGCATAGATGAAGCATTAACAAAGTCTATATTGATGATCCGCATAAAAGCGCGCTAGATTTCTACTTGGAGAATTCGGGATCAAAAATCTGAAAAATCCTGGTGTTACGAGTACTGTGACTCCGGGATTTTTCAGAAGAGTCCTACATAAGTCTGTTGATTCTTATTCTTCACTTACCAATGAGGTAGCCAGCTTTTTTTTGGATGGGCCAAGGGTGGGGCCACACCGATGTGAAAGAACATTCTCCTGTATGCACTTTATTAAATCGTATTTATCTAACAGAATGCTTGATGATCGGTTATATGCGCTTTATTAAATCGTATTTACGTAACAGAATGCTTGATGATCGGTTAAGCAATTTAGCAATCATGTTCATCGAGAGAAAAATCGCAAAAGCTCTCGATTTGGACAAAGTAATCGATCGTTTTGCATCATTAAGTAAAAATCACCGCATAATTTTGTATTGAGCTGATATCTAATAAATACTTATATTTACCAGTATTTTGAAACTTTATTTATTCTTTCCAGCTAATCGCATTAATTAAGTACTGCGTAAAATGTGCAAAGGCGCGTTTTTTCGCAGCTTATAAATGAAAATTTTTATCGCTGTTAGCGTGAAATTATGTCGGCTTAAATTATGATTGTGGCTTTTTTATTTTCATTTTTACGGAATACAAGGCTCTTGGATTATGAGGTGTTTAATATATTCGGTTGTAAATTTTCATTTTTACAAAATTCAAGACGTCTTGGGTTATATGGAGTTGACTCTTGCGGTTTTCAATTTTACGTTTCGGGTTACATATTCAGGGTGGGCCAGCACATGGGCCAGAACTTTCAATGCATGGGCCATGGCCCACCCGTAGCTACGTTGCTGTGTACGTGTTGCACTTTTACCACGGTATCGACATACCCTGATGAAAGTAGATCCACGGTACACGAAACTTAATTTCTGTTAAAGATAGAAAGCAGAGTAAAGTTGAAGAAAGTCGGTTACTAAAAATTAACCAGAACTAATATATTGATAAGTTAAACACGTCGGTATTAAAATGTTTATCATTATTATAATAGATACATGACCGGATTTACCTATAGGCCGACTAGGCTGCGTCCTAGGCCCCACAATTCTAGGGGCCCCCCTATCAATCAATTTTCAACTTTTATAAACTTTTAATAAGAAAAAATGGATTACCAATAGGCCGACTAGGCCACGTCCTAGGGGCCCCAGAACTATCAGTTTCAACTTTTATAAACTTTTAATAAGAAAAAAAGGGTTTTTATTAAAGTGCTAGATAGAAAGTAAAATTTTAAAGGTTTCGTCACATCCTAGGGGCCCCAAAACTATCAATCAATTTTCAACTTTTATAAATTAAGAAAAAATGGGTTTTTATTAAAGTGCTAGATAGAAAGTAAAATTTAAAAAATTCCTTATAAGTTATAAGGAGCCTTTAAAATTTGACATAGCTGATTTGAATTTTTAGGGGCTCAAAGCCTTGCTCGTCCTAGGGCTCCCAAAAATTCAAATCCAGCTCTGAACAGATATTATAAAGAAATATTATCCATAACCCTATGGTAAATAGTATAATTTCATACTGATATACAATATTATAATGTTGAAAAGATAAAGTTTTTTTATGAAGACAAAATTTATTCTTTAAAATAAAACTGATATTATCATCAGCTTCAGAATAAGAGATGCTATGTATCTTAATCGATTCAATTAAATAAATTTTATTTATTTTATCACAATTGTGAATAATAAAATAAATATTATTTTTAATGGATACTGATAAAATTTATATACAGTATTTAAATAAAATAAGACAGCACCGCACTATATTAAGAATCATCGAATTGGCAGCATGCTAGAAATCACGTGTGATTAAAAACTGAAAACAAGTGTTTGATGTTTTGTATATACTTTTTATCCAAATGTAGTATTGCTATGACTTAAATATACTTATTATTATATGATATTTATAATGTTCTATAATTTTTCGTATGTTGATTAGTTATTATAAATAGCAAATGTAAGTTTAAAACATATTAAAAACTTAAATATACTCATTATTATATGATATTTATAATGTTCTATAATTTTTCGTATGTTGATTAAGTTATTATAAATAGCAAATGTAAGTTTAAAACATATTAAAAAGATTGCATAGTCTTTTAAATTGTTAATTAATATATTTTAAAAAATAGCATCTTAAAAGTAATTTTATTATATTAAAATGTAAATTTTGCAAAATGAGATAAATTATTTTAAATTTGCCGTTATTTTATTTGTTTATGATAAATTATGTTATTCTATATTCAGTACGTGGAAGAAATCGTTTTAATTTAAAATATAAAATTCACTTTGCTTATCCCAATCTTTAATTGATTGAATGATGTACAAACCTATATCAAAGTTTTTCCCATATATTCTTGATTATTTTGTTCATCTTACTTAATTTTCAGAATAAGTAACGGGTATTATACAAAGGTATTTTCAAAGATATATATAATGCTCATCATTCTTCATCATCCAATCCATCCAATTAGTAGGCCAAATGAACTTACATTTTTTTACCTGGAAAAATATAAAGCAATGAAATCCTAAAAGCCCTTTTTGAGTGCCTATAATAAAATCTTCCAGTACATGAAAGATAGAGCAAACCTTCTGAATAAAAACAGAAGTATATAACTTGGGATTGATGCTGTATTTTTTTATTACACTTCCATACAGATAACAAATCTGATATTTTAGTCTCAAAAATTGTTAATGGATCTCATATTATTATTTCAATTTCAAACATTGAGCGAATTTCTTCTAATCTTCAATATCTTTTTGGATTTTGATGCTTATGTGAAATTTCATATTTTTGTATAAACAAATTTACCCAAATTTTTTTAGTTCTGTAATTGAAATATGGCAATTTGAAAATCATCTTTTCTCATCATTTGAAAATATAATTTATAAACAGTTTTGATATTTAAGGTATTTTTTGTTGTTATTTAATTATTTGTAAAATGATTTTTATTTCTTGTTATGTATTCTTCTCTATTTTATAAACTTATAATGGTAAAAAATTACTTTATCCCAAAGTGATTGAGTGTGTTGTATTGCTGATTCCAACCTTCTTGGTTACATTGCCAAGAGTTATTGCATTGCATTGCATCTTGCAGTATAGCATCACCTAAACATCAGGCTTTTTTAATGAATATATATATGTATCTCTTAGACCATTATTTAGAGATTGACTAACATAAAACTTTAAAGATCCATGTTATCTGATCAGTACATTGTGATCCAGGGGATGTATACATTATACATTAATTAAAGAAGACTGCTAAATAGGCACAATGTACTCAATTGCTTCAGGATGAAGTAAATTTTTACCCTTATAATTTTCATTATACCAATATGAGTTTTCACTTTGCAAGTAATTTTTGAGGTACAACTCAAAAATTATTTTTAAAGTAAAAAACTAATAAAATGAAAATTAAAGTTTCATTACTTTTTATGTTATAATCACTGATTCCAAACTCCAAAATTTATAAGGATGTTTTGGGGATTAGTACATCACAGAATATCATCTAAATATAAAGTATGAAATTATTAGCAAAATAGATAATAATATATATAAAACTATTAGCAAATTTGCATCAACAATAAGCAGTACTCCATTTTATGCATGTTATTTATTACATAATGAATAAATGTTATACATTTACGATTGTGTTCGTGATACCTCGGTTCACGAACACAATCCGTTCCTTCACCCTGTTTGTGATCCGAAAAGTTCGTAATAGAATAATTTTTCCCAATTGCAATTAATGTAAATCCCCTAATACGTTTTTGTTCAATTTTTCCCATTGCAATTAATGTAAATCTAAATAATACGTTTAAAAAATTTCAACATGTTATGGCTTTATGTGTGGAAATAATACAGAAATTTTTTAACATGTTATGGCTTTATGTGTGGAAATAATACAGAAAGAATTTAACATGTTATGGCTTTGTGTGGAAATAATACAAAACGGAAATAAATGTAACAGTAATATTAGAAGAAAGCATGTTTAACACCACTTTCACTAATACTTTTAACAATAAGGGATAAATTTAATTAAATAAAGAAAAAAAACTAAAATATCAACACTGCCATAATAAGGGATAAATTTAATTAAATAAAGAAAAAAACTAAAAAAATATAACAGTAATATTAGAAGAAAGCATGTTTAACTTTTTTGGGAGTGGCATGTTTAACACCACCTTCACTAACACTTTTAACTTTTTTGGGAGCCGTGTTTAACACCACCTTCACTAACACTTTTAACTTTTTTGGGAGCCTTAAGGGGAATAAATTTAATTAAATAAAGAAAAAAACTAAAATATTAACACTTGTTGGAACTTTACTGTACCTTCACTAATACTTTTAACTTTTTTGGGAGCCATAATAAGGGGATAAATCAGAAAAAAACTAAAATATCAACACTTGTTGGAACTCTACTGTACCCATAACTAATACTTTGAATTTTTTTGGGAGCCATAATAACGGATAAATTTAATTAAATAAAGAAAAAACAAATATAACAGTAATATTAGAAGAAAGCATGTTTAACTTTTTTGGGAGTGGCATGTTTAACACCACCTTCACTAACACTTTTAACTTTTTTGGGAGCCGTGTTTAACACCACCTTCACTAACACTTTTAACTTTTTTGGGAGCCTTAAGGGGAATAAATTTAATTAAATAAAGAAAAAAACTAAAATATTAACACTTGTTGGAACTTTACTGTACATAAATTTAATTAAATAAAGACTAATACTTTGAATTTTTTTGAGATCCATAATAAGGGATAAATTTAATTAAATAAAGAAAATATCAACACTTGTTGGAACTCCGACCCATATGAGCTGGGCGAACTGGATTGCTGCTGGGGGTGAGGCTGTGTGCCGCGAGTCACATGCGTTCCATGCACTCTGTGCGTGTGTGTTCGTGAACCGAAGCATCGTTCGTAAAGCGAAGCAAAATTTGTTTGCAAATGATGTTCGTAGACCAATTTGTTCGTGAACCGAGACGTTCGTGATCCGAGGTACCACTGTATATTTAATACAGAGATTTTTCAACTCTCAACATACTGAACAAGGTGATAACAGATAGTGTCAAGTTACATTATCAATTATTTTAGGAGAATTTTTATCATTAAAAATCGAATATAGTGTAACCTTATTATCTCGAAACTCTTGATAGGGGAAAAAATTTTTTCCGTGCACTTTCAGCATTAAACCAATGTAATTTTAATAGTTATTTCAAAGTATTTTCTTCAAAACGGGGAAAAAATTTTTTCCGTGCACTTTCAGCATTAAACCAATGTAATTTTAATAGTTATCTCAAAGTATTTTCTTAGTTATCTCAAAGTATTTTATTTCAAGTATTTTCCCTTGATATCTTGGATTAGTTTATAATTTTTGTGCTAGAGAAATTAAAAATACTTATGAATTTTCCCTCACTTTTGGAGTCTAAACAAAGGATTTAAATTTAACAAATGAATGTAAATGTGTTACTGATAACCGGAACAGGAGCTTTTTTGTGCATGCTCAGAATACTGAATATGTCGTACAATAGTTTCATTTTCTTAGTTTCACTTTTAATAATTGCCAAAGAAAATTTTTAAAATATTATATATTTTTCATAAATGGCTAATAAGAATGGAAACTATAATTTATATAGGAATATGTGTATATATATATGATGATGATATTCTAGCAAAATTTGCAATCAACATTGTTTTGAAAAATAATACAATAGTTAGAATTTTAGCTAATGAATTTTAAATGCAATCATTAATACAGTAGACCCTCAATATCTCGAATATCACTGGAACAATTGACATAAAAATCTTTATTTAAAATTGAACCTTGATATCTCAAACTCTTTATATCGAATATTTTTTTGTTCCAGTGAGATTCGAGATATCGAGGATCTACTGAATTAATGATTGCATTTAAAAATTCATTAGCTAAAATTCTAACTATTGTGTTATTTTTCAAAACAATGTTGATTGCAAATTTTGCTAGAATATCATCATTATGTATATACACATATTCCTATATAAATTATAGTTTTCATTCTTATTAGCCATTTATGAAAAATATATAATATTTTAAAAATTTTCTTTGGCAATTTTTATATTCTTCAATTTTTATCACTTCCGTCTTCCCCAAACTTCCACATAACATAATATGCTATAGCACACCAATTGAAAATCACTCAGTTAAAATATATGCAGCTCACAATGGGCTATGGCAATTTTTATATTCTTCAATTTTTATCACTTCCGTCTTCCCCAAACTTCCACATAACAAAATATGCTATAGCACACCAATTGAAATTCACTCAGTTAAAATATATGCAGCTCACAATGGGCTTTTTGGATTCCATTGCTTTATATCTTTCCAAGTGAAAAGGAGTGTAAAACCAAGAATGAAAAAATAAAAGTACTACTAATTGAATAAGTGATGGGCATTGTATATAGTCTTAAAAACAGTTTTGCATAATAAGAGATAATGAAAAATAAGAATTTCTCAATTTAATAAAAAGAATAAATTGCATTGATCTTTCTCAAAAGCTTCCATCAAAAGTATTTATGGTGCATATCCTAATGAATTTGAATTTGATATAGGAGATATTTTAATGTTTATAACTAAATGTTCTGTACAAATGCTTCAATTTACAGAAGTGAAAATTTGCTTGTTAACTTAAATAATAGGTAGGTATCTTCTATAGGTATAATATCATATATACCAAATGCTTCAATTTACAGAAGTGAAAATTTGCTTGTTAACTTAAATAATAGGTAGGTATTTTCTATTATCGTATATTAACTAAAACTCTAAAGTGATTGCTCATACAGTAAAATGAAGGATATCTGTATTTATCATCATCATCAGAGTTTTGTTTAATAATAATGAAATGAATATTTTTTAAAATTTTTTAATATGATTTTTTATTCTTAGTTATATTTTTTATATGCACTTATTTATTTGAAATGTATAAAGTATAAACAAAAATATTAATTGAAATATAAATACATGTATTCCCTGACTTCTGCAAATAATTGGTACCAAAATTATTTTATGTAATTAAAGTCTTTGTAGGGTAGAGTTGGAAAAATGATTTTTTTAACAAAAGTTCTAAAGTAAAAACTACTGGAGTTAGTGGATTATTGTGATTACACTTATGCTACATTATGGTGTCATAGTGCTCTCAGATTGAAAACAAGACAATACTGCATGGTATGATATTGTACCAGTAATATGATACTTAAGATCAATAAAAAATATTCCAAACATAAAGTAATATAATCTTTTAAATGTAAACTGAATTGTTTGAACTTGAATCTTGCAAATACGATAAATTTTTGTATGTATATTTCAAAAAAACAAAAATTTGAAAATTTTTTTACCCAAGTTTGGATTTACCGAGGTTGGATATATGCAAGTCAGGAAATACCTGTATATGCTTAATAAATGAATATTCACAAATAAGATAAATAAATATAAATACACAAACATCTCAGGGCCTTGTTTAATATCAGATTTAGATTCTGAAAATAACGACTTTAATTGTAATGATGTTAAGTAAAAATAAAAATCCCTATTGATAAATTTCCAAGAGGTGGGCTCCTAATTTGATCCATGATCTTCTGATTGGAAAGCCAAAGTTTTTGCACCTAGTCAGTCTGGCTGAATGTCCTGTGTGCTTTAAAATTTAATTAATATATTGTTTATAGATAATAATATATACTTACTCATACAAAATCTGGTTACCTTCTTTTCTATAATTATAGGTTTTCACTTTGTTTTCTATTTATTATGAAGGGAAATATAAGAAAAGTAGAGTTTTATGCCATTTTGTTATCTTAAAATTTTTAAGTTTTTAATTAATTAATTTAGTTTTGTTGCTAATATAATAACAAAAAGGTGTTAATTGAGGTGACATTGAATGAGACCTATTATATACACATTAAACAAAGGTTCTATTATATGAATCTCTGTTTAATGGACTAATGAGGCAAATGATGTTCATTAAAGCAAAAAATATTTTAAAAATACAGTACAGTATACTGTATTAAAATTAAGAAAAATATTAAAATATATTTTCCTACTCAAAATGTAATTATCTAAATAAAAATTTTCATCTTATTTTTATCTTTATTATATTCATCTCATTTTATTTTTGTTAAAAAAAGACTTTTTTTACTGTAATTGATAGCAGTGACCAAAGATAAATTTAAAATTTTCATTGAGAACTAAATAAAAATTAAGTTCAAATTAAGTATTTGCTAAATCTTCAAATCTTTAAGTTAATGTTGGTTAAACCAAGATTATTGATGTTTGAAACACCAATAATAATTAGACTTAATAAATTATTTAATGCTATTCTTATTTAGGTCATATCTAAAATAGATAATGAATAACTGTTTAAAATCAGCAATTTTTCAATTAAGACTTTTTAACTTTTTAGTATTTTAAGCTATAAAATTATATTTTGAAAATTCATTTCTTTTATGTTTTATAGTTAATCTTCCAAAGTAAAAATGCATGGATTGTTCAGAAACATTTAATGCTGTTTTAAATGATATTTGGTTTCCTTTATTAACAGTATGCTTCCAAATTGTTTCAGGTAAATGTAAATAGAAAATATTTTATAAAATTATTTTAGAAAGTATTAGAGTTTTGATATTATATTAACTTAATCACTTCTTAAAATCTGTGTTTATTTTGATTATCATTATGTTTTATTTTGAATTATAACCTATTATAGTTGTTTATCATCTTTTTTCTGTTTCTCTAATATTATAGTTAAACTTGTTTATTTTTAATAATCAATTCATATATTTATTCATTTCATCAGCAGACCAGAAAACAAATTAATTAAATCATTTTATTAAATTAACAAATTTAACAACAAATATTTTTTCAGACAATCCAACATTAATTCTTTTAAATACTCAGACAGTAAATTAGCATCAATGATACTTTGTAATCTAGCATGTGGCATGATATGTCAAGATCCAAAAAGACAGAATCAAACTGAACTATTCATGACTAAGATAGATATCCAAAATTAGGTATGTTTTTTATTAAATTATGCTTATTCTTATATTTTGATATTTTTGCAAAATTTAATAGAAGACATAACAAAAATTTATTTGAAATTTTATAGAAATGGTCTTGGAAGATAGAAGCTTTATTTTCAGAGATGATTGGATAGCTGTATTCAGCTTTATTAATCCAAATAAAGTAAGCAGATATTATTATAATTAATATCAGGTAATTGGATTTCCTTGTTTTCAGTTGTCTATATTTATCCATTTCTAATCATAATTTTATAATATTTTCTCAAAAGTAATAAAATTTATTTTCTGATTTATATCAAATTTTGTAATGTTCTTAGTTTGAGTGGCTTGAATTTACTCAAAAGTAAACAGATGATTTAAGATCGAGTATTTTTCTAAATAAGCCAGAGAATATTCTATTTAAGAATTTATTTTTAATATTTTAATTGAGTATATCACTTTTCTATGGATTAAATAATTATTTATCAATCAGTTATTACTTGTTGAAATTTGAAATTATAGTAAATATATAACTTTATTTTGTAAAATATTTATAATTTTATGATAATCTGTATCAATTACTATCTGCCGTTTTGCATTTATAGTTTACAGATAAAATTATGAAAAATACTCAAGAATTCTCATTTTGATTAAAAAACACAATGCATAATAAATGAATTGTGATTTTGCAGAGTTTGATTTTTTTAATATAATAATTACAACAAATTCATACAAATATAATAATTTACAACAAAGAACAAGTAGAAATTAGGAAATTTCTTCTTGTTCTTTCTACTGGAGCTAAAGAACAAGAAGAAATTTCCTAATTTTTACTACCTTTTTGTTTTGATATTTCAAATTATGAAGGAAGAAACTCATTCAAATTTTATTTTTTAAGTATAGATTTAAAATTTTATATTAACTGAAATATAAGGCAGAGTATTTAAAAAAAAAATTACATTATCGAAATGATTTTAAATTCAATTTTTGAAATAAAAGTCAATTATAAGGTGATTTTTTAATTGAAGTTTATCATTTTTGATATACACTCAAACCTGTTTTTATGCAATCCTTTTTGTGCGGCATATAAAAAAAATTCCATCAAATGCATATTATGAATAAAAATTAATTAAAAAATGTAATCTAAAAAGAAAACAACAGAAGGCTGTCAAAATAACATGCAAATTAAAAAGAATCCAACATATGGCTCACCCGATATTACTGTACTTTTACATATTGCACCATCTAGTAACAGTAGTTGATAACCGTCCTGTGATTAATGTACATACCTCTTGACTGAAAAATGTTCTGATGTGTAAATTCAATTTTTCATTGTTTGGAAAACCAATTTCTAGCTACATCGTGAGGTTTTGAATTACATATTTTCTATGTGGGACTTTTTTATGCGGTCCCTATTTACTGCATAAAATAATTTTTTTAAATGTGTTGTAAACAATATATTTTATAGCTGCTTACGAAGTTTCGGGATATTTTTTTTATGCAATTTCTTTTATGTGGTCCATATTCCCCGCACAAAAACAGGTTTTAGTGTACTTCTAACACATCAACGCAATGTTGATTTATGATGGATTAGCAGTGCTGTAACTAGCCATTCCTGTGCCCTGTGCAAGAATTTGCATTTAGGCCCCTTTATTAATTAGGTTTGGGAAAATAATAAAACAAATACATTACAATAGATTTTTAATAAGATTTATTTTAATTGCACTTTTCTGGCATTCATTTCATCAAATTCATTAATTACATCATCATAATTAATATTTTTAACAATATTGTATTCTATTGAAATTAATAGAAAGATTGGATAATCGTTCTTGTCCAATAGTTGATTTTAAATAATTTTTTATTAATTTTAACTTGCTAAAACTTCTCTCGCACAAAACAATAGAAATGGGAAGGGTTAGAAATATTCGAAGAGTAACACTGATATTTGAGTAAGACTCAATTAAACCAAAATAACGAAGAGCCTGTAGAATATTAAGTGGAGATACAGTTTCTATATTTTGTATAATTTCAGTTTCTATATATACGTCAAACTTAGAACTTTCAATTTCACATGTGAATTCATACCTTTTTAAATCTTTGCTATATTTAATAGCAAGTTCTGCAGCTAATTTTTTTAAATCAGCAACACTCATTTATTGTAAAGACAAGCCATAGAGAAAGCAAAAATCATCACAGATAGTTCATATTGGTGAGCAGACACATCTCTAGGGTCTAAGTAAGACAAAATCTTAATCATCAAACCACACAGTAGAAAGGCAGAAAAATTTAAAATTTAAAAATATAATTTCTTGTGAACAGCATTTTGAACTCCCCTTCCAAGTGGGCCCTGTGCGGGTGGATCTGTTGCACCTGCCCAGTTACGGCACTGTGGATTAGTTTTCTTAATGTTATAAAATGCAGCATTAAATTGTAATTGGCATTTATAAAAAATGACTTTATTACTCTTATCACTACAAAATTAAAGAAATCATTGCAAAAATATGTATTTTCCTAATGATGATACATTTTATAGAAAACATGAAATATAAAATTTCCATTATTTATTAAAATTCAAACTGATATAAAAAGTTTTTCATGATTATCTTTTTTTATAATATGTAATTTTATTTTAAGTTCAAAATAATCATCACTTTCTACTGTTTTCATATATAGACAACAGATACAAGCTCAGTTTTTTAGGTAGAACTATTTATTTACTTTTTAAAGAAACTGAAGCATTTATGGGTTGATTAAGCCCTCTTCAGCAGATATACATAAATAGAAAAAATTTGAATTCTAACAGTTTAAATTTGAAATTAATTAAAAACAGTATGGTTGCTATCAGGGCCACCAAGAGGGGTGACATCTGTGACTTTTGTCACGGGCCCAGCATTGAAAAGGATCCAACCGTCGGGCCTGAAGTGTCACATAATGTGCCCGATTAGTTTAGTTCGCAGGCTGCTGACAGAGCACCTAAAGCAGTTGTACCAAAATAAACTTTTTTATATATAGCATAGTATATAATGCATGGAATTTTGAATTTATTGTGTGCATTTTTTAAATAAATGCTTATTGTTTTGTATGGCTTTTTTTATTAAACCAAAGTGATGCATTTTTTTAAGTGGGGCCAGAACTACAGACTTGTCATGGGCCCGAAAATTTCTCTCGGCGGCCCTAATTGCTATGGTGATATAGTTTTTAAATTAGGTTATAATGTAAAGTACATATATAGAAAGGAATTTTATAAAATATAATTATAATATTTATGATGCTATACGTTAAATAATTATAATAAATAATAAGAATTGAAAATAAAATAAAAATAAACTAACAAGTATACAATTTTTTATAGAAAAAGTTGTCATTGATTTTTTCATTTTCCCAGATCCATGATAGAGATACAACTTCTGGTATTGCTCCATTTATAATGTACGCTTTGTTTTTCCAGTTATATATGTTGAAAACTTATGCAATTTTTTAAGTCCTCAGTATTTGTGACATGGTTAATAATGTGTTGGTTGTCCGCAGTTTGTGGAAAGATCTGTCTCATAAAATCTTTGTATGAGCGTGGTGCTTAAGTTTCTGACACAAAGTTTCTTGAGCATAAATGGAACATGATCCCATTTATGCTCAAGAAGTCTTGTTTTTAAATATCTTTTTGTACTTCTGATGTAATTATCAAAATTGATTCTTTAAGTTGTTGATATATGCTGCTGAATGTTTTTCATGTTTTTATTATAGTAATATATATGCTAACTATTAGCTCCATGGTTAGGTGAAAACAAAATTTTAAATAGTCCTCTATTTACAATGGAATTATGTTTTGATAATCCCATCATAACTCCCTGTCCATTGTAAGTCAAAAATGACCCAAAATGGTAATAATTTTAGTAGTAATAATAGAGAATAAAATACTGAATTATTCGAGATGTTAAAATCGTTCAGATTTGATCCTGCATCCTCCAAGATGATAAAATAATCTGGAATTGAACCCAAATCTTGAAGGTGGTAAGCACTTTCTTTGCTAGCCAACCATTGGCTAACTGCAAACTTTTAATAAAACAATAAAGTATTTATAGCCAATATGCTATGTGTTGCCAAATTCAGAATATTGTAAGAGCAATTAGAAGATCAGATTATCATAATTCAAATAATAATAACAATAGGAGACCATCTGTAACAATCTTTCTAAATTGTAATCTTGTATTTTAAAAAAAATCTTATATTTTAAAAGTTGAGTCAATCAAAATTTGAGTCATAAAGATCTCAAAAAATGATGTAGTTCTCAATCATATTATACAGATTGCTGTTACACTCTCCATAATTCATAATTAATGAATTACTTTTAATATCTTTATATTAAAGTAATTATAGAGCACTTTTATTAAAAATAAGAAAGTACTTTTGATGAAAAGCAAATACAGAAAAAATAATGCATATAAATTCTTAATAAAAAGGGATAAATTAAAATGTTTTGAAGAAAAATTATCCGTTTGTAATTGAAGAATTAATTTTTAATTCAAATGTATTCAATAAAATATTAATATGATGGATGTGTAAATAAGTAATTTTAAAATCCTGATAACAATTTGTAAAAAAAATTAATAAATATCAAGAAGAAATTATATTTATGATAGAAAATAAATTAAAAATTTTTATGGACATTCCAAAAAAATAAAAAGTCTTTGATGCTGTGATTATTATATTTCATTTATTTTTTAAAAAACAAAATAGAACTTGTGATCAAATAATTTAAATTAATCTCAATTTTTTAATATATTGTTTTTAATGATTTAGTTTCTAGGTTTATATATATCTCTAGTACAAACATCCAAATTAATTTTTACACATACATGCTTGTCATTTTATTTTTAAATTTTTAATATTTAAAATTCTATTAAAAATTTTTTGAATTCTAATAGTAGAGTGAGCTAGTAAAAAGTTTATCATAAAACTACATAGTAGTTTAATATTTTGATACTATTTGAAAATATTTATCAAAAATCCTTGCCTTATGATTGGATACTTATTTCAGAGACTTGAATATGATCTAACTAATTGATTAAATTGATAATTGGTGTCACACAATATAGTACAGATAGTCTTCAACTTACGACCACTTCTACTTATGGTGGCAAAACCATCAAATAAATTTTGTAATTAGTCATGTGCAATTGATAAAAGGTTCAAATTCTTGAGCAATGGTCTGATATACAAAAAGTATCTTTATGTCTGGTTCTTATATTTTTATATTTGTTAAATTTATTATTATAAAGTGGAGTGTAATAATAAATATAAATTTCTAATTGCCATTGGTAATAGGCAATCATAAATTTTCAGCATTTCCAACTAAGTCAAGGACTATCTTATACAATGTTTAATATTTGGATTTAGATATAAAAATGAATTTTTGTTTAAAATGAACTTCAAGAATGTTATATATTCCTAATTAAAGGAATTCTAGTATTATTATTTTAATAATAGTCAAATATCTTACTTTATGATATTCAAATATTTTATTTAAAATGAAAACTTGTTATGGATATCTATAACAAACACTTATTTATTTTGTCTTTAATTTGACAAGAATGCATTAAATACATGTATTTAATTTGGTAATATAAAATAAATAATTTAATAGAATTTAATTATCAGAAATATATATTGTAATTTTTGATATAAAGTATAGTTCTACAATGCTTATTAAAAAGCTTCTAAAAAAAATTTTAATTCTATTTTATAACTTCTTCAAAATCATCATAATAATACAGTTTTATTATTTACAGAAAATATTCTTTAAAAACACCATGAATAGTAAATTTGTGAATATTTAGACTAATGGTTTTTGAATAAAAAGATAGTGAATCCTAATTTGAGAAATTGTATAAAGATATTAGTCTTTATTACTAACAAGTAAGTCATGAATTTAGATTAATATTTTAAGTAAGCTTTTTAATGCTTCCATATTTTTTAAGATGAAAAAATATCCTCAGTTTGGCTATATCAATGGCTTGCCAATAAAAACTAAGTCCATTTCTAAAGAATTTTGAATAGTTGTGAATGATGTTTTAAGTGGCAATAGTATTCAAATTCTATTATGTGTCTATATTCTTCATATGAAATACATGAAAATGATTTAACTTAAAATAAAGACAAACACACTGATCAGGAAAGATCAATTTTATTGCTCCTTCCTGATCAGTATTGTGTATCTTTATTTCAATTTTCATATCAGGAAGTAAAATATGAATTTGATTAAACTTAAAATGAAAGATAAAATGACCAAATGTGATTTCCACAAAAAATTATAGAAAATAGAATTGGTCTGTTTTACCTACAAAATCAATGATGATTGAATTAATTTAGATAATATTTTATTCAAAGTAAATAAAAATTATGGAGATATTTAGATTTATAAAAATAAAAAATACAAAATCTTCAGTTAGCTGTAATTTTATTTCCAAATAATAATGAAAATAGTCAATTCTATAACTGGACTGAATTTAAGGCCTGTATACAGCAGGGTTGCAGAGTAGGAGTCGGGGAGTCGGAGGTTTTTGGGTGGAGTTGGAATCGGAGTCAGATTTTTAAACTGCCTGGAGTTGGAGTCGAACTTTACAAATTTTAGGGAGTCAGAGTCGGATTTTTTTAAAAGGTGGAATTGGAATCAGAGTCGGATCATTTGCCATCTGACTCTGCAACCTGATATATATTAGTATAACAATAATCATCTTAAGCATGTAAATAATGGGAATAAGTGAAACAGGACAATGAATAAAAAAGTTATATACCATTTTTTATTTTATTTTGTAACATGCATTATTATTATTATTGTATTGCATTAATTATACACATTTTTTATTGCAAATATCGATATGTATTCATAAATTATTCATAAAAATCAAAAATATTCGAGTAAATAATTTATGTTGGTGATGAAGACGGTTCTTCATCATTTGACATTTTTTGTTTTTTCATTAAGAAGTCATCTGATGTTGTTTGCCTTTTCCTCTGTCATTCGGCCAGTAATTGTCAATAGCTAGATATGGCATCCATGACACTTCGTCTTGCCTTTGAACTTCTATCAAACTTTGGATCATTTTGTATAACTGATCCATAATTTCTGTAATAGTAGTTAAACTTGTTTTGAGAAAATCCATTGCAAGTTCCTTTTGCTCCTAAATATCAACTGTGACCACAGTAAACTTTAGTATATACTACAACTATAGTACATTGATATCAAATGCACTGTGAGAAGGCATAGGAGTATTAAACCAACAAATTTGTGCGATTTCAGATTTATGTGAGTATAATGGTTTGAAAAACCGCACCAAAGTGAATCAATTAAAAATATAGAATTTGAAAAAACTGCATTATATTGGAACAGCATTAAAGTGGGGTCTTACTGTAATATACAAATTTGAATTTCTTAAATACAGTATTATTTCCATTTCTATATTCATTCATTATTACCTTTCATCAAACCGAAACGGAAATAAAAATGATAAATTTAGCAATAATGATATTAAAATAATGCTGTATTGATAAAAATGAATAAAAATTGAAAATTTTAATCATGTAAACTTATTACTTCTATAATTTCAAAAAAAAAATTTTCTAGTTTGATATTTCTTTTTTAAAGTTAAAAATTTTATAAATATTTCTTTAAAATTAAGAATTTTATTTCTTTAATCATTTTAGCATTAAAAAAGAATATCTGCATAAATGAAGAAACATGATATACATAAAAAATAAAAATATATGTTATTCCCTCCAATAAATGGATTGTTCTTTCTAATAAATATGGATAAACGAAAACGAATTGTACTTACAATTGAACAAAAGGCAAATATTATTATGAGGCTCCGTCGTGGAGAAACTATGAAGAATATTATGGAGGAATTCAAAATAGGTAAATCTACTGTATATGATTTAAAAAGAGATGCTGATAAAATTTTGCATTTTGCTGCTGAATCGGATAGTATGGCTGGACCTTCTCATCGAAGAACAATGAAAAAATCACAATTAAATGATTTAGATGAAGCAGTTTATCAATGGTTCACGCAGAGAAAGGCTGAGGGACTTCCAGTATCAGGACCATTAATAACTGAAAAAGCCATGCAGATGTACAGAAATATGAATATTGATAAACCTTTTTCTGCTAGTACTGGTTGGTTGAAACGCTTTAAATCTCGTCATGGAATTAGGCAATCATCTGGAGGTGGTTTAACCATTGATAAATCTTTAAAAGATATGTACAGAGAAGAATTCAGAAAAATAATGGAAGAGAAAGCAAGTTCACAGCAATCATATCCAAATGACGAAAGAGGAACATTTTTAAAATGTTTAATTTCTAGAACTTTATCATATTGTCAGGAATCATCAGAATCATGGGAGCAGGTACAAAAAGATTCCTTAAACATTTGTGAGAAATTTTGGAATAATAATGATAACAGTGAAGAATTTTCAGAAACCTCAGAAATAAATCCTATAGTAAAACTGGAAGTTTTTGAAGATATTGAAGAGCCAAACAGTAGCAATGTAGAAACACAAAACACATCAGATAAAAATGAATTATATGTAAATTGTAAAAATGAAAATTTTAGTGAAATAGTGAAAGAATCATCAGATAAACTAGATACTAAAAATAATTTTGTAGAACAAAATGTTTCTTTGGATAGTTTGACTAATGCAATTTATCATGCAACAAAACTATTAGAATTTTTAGAACAACAAGCAACAACAGATCCTGTTCCTTATTTGCAAGTTGTAAAAATTCGTAATGCTATTCTTCAACAAAGAGCAGATATAGAAAAACAAATAAAATTTTAATTTTTTTATTCTTTTGTCTGTGATCAGTCTGTTGCTATGAATAAAATATTCTAAGATTGAAACATCAAATTGTAAGTTCATATCTAACAAATAAGATTAAGTTTACATTATATTTTAAAAAAAATTATTGTGCAATAAAAGATTTTTTTATACAATGTTTTTTAAAGTTACGATGACATTTATAGATGTATTTTAAGCAGAAAAAAACATAAGCAATAAAAGTACAGACAAAAAATTCATTACTAAATTTTTTACTCATTCTAAATTTACGTGTGTCAGATAAGATAAACTTATTCTTAAAAATTTGTATTCAGTCGTTAGTATACCACAGGTTTCCGAAGTTTCGATGTCGTGTAATTATGCGTTTTGTATAAGATTCTCATAAATCATCAGTTACTAGAATTTATTATTTAATTCATATTTTTAGCTATCGTTCCGAATAAGTGTTTTATGAAAACTTAATGTTGTGTCGTGAACTATCACGACACAACATTAATACATCATAATGCCTTTTATTTCTCTTGCGTTTTTTTCTTCTCATTCCAACTGACTGAAACCTTTATAGACCTTGGTATTAAAAATAATTTGCGTAACATAAAGTACTTAGGATTAGCATACTGCCAATATTCGGAAATAAGATCTCTCAAATTATGTAGGTATACAGTATACTTTCGATTAATCGGCAACACGATGCCTGCTTGTAGCAACCATGGTCGTTTTCGACGAATTGCTTCCCGCAACCGCCTCAATGTGTCACAATAGCTGGCAATAGCATTAATCATCTCATCCTTAGTGATGAAATCAACAAGAAGCTCGCCCCTGAAGTCCCAAGAAACATGAACTTCTTCGCTGATGGAATAGTTTTGAATTTCTAGAAGAAGGGACGATGCATGTGTCCATGTCATTATTTTTTTGCTTTGTCTCCGGCGTCACAATGCATCCATGTTTCATCCCCTGCCACAATACGGTTTAGGAACTGCACTCCTTCCAAACGGTGCTGCATCAAGTGCATGAGAGAGAATCTTATCCTAGTGATTTTGTGACCTTTTGTGGGTTGCCTCGATACCCAGAGGGAATACTTTTGTCTGTATCCCAGTTGCTCGTCAACGATATTGTGCACGGTTTCAACCCTTCCACAGGCTGCCCACTCTTTGGAGGGGTCAGCCGGATTGTGGAGGACGGAGGTCGACGAGCCGGGCCTGGACCCCATGATAAATATTTTCAAGGAATGGGATTCAAACTCGGGTCCTCTAGAGTGGAAAGCCGAAGCGATTCCGTGCGGCCAATTCGGCGACTACTGTTGTAATCACAACAACTTCAATTTCTTATAAAATGGTTTAATATTCCATATTGAGGTACTACACCCTTTTTATTAATTATTAGGAACTACTCGTCACTTTTACTAAAATAAATGGAATATATCTAGCAGGGCCGGAAGAAGGGTCGTCAGCGTCCTTAGCAAAACAGTAATTGGCGCCCCCTCCCTAAAAAAATTCTACGTGATTTTATATACGTTTTAATGTATATAACATCACGTAGAATGATTTTATATACGTTTTAATGTATATAAAATCACTTAGAATTTGTTTTCTTTATTAAAGGGAGCGCAAATTACGGTTATATATAAACAGTATGGATAGTAAAATTTGAACCGTTTTGGCGCCTCTCTTGTATCAGCGCTCTCATGCCTTGCTTACAGCCTTCCGCCGGCTGGCCATCAAAACAAAGTCAATTTACTATAGCATTAAATGTACGTTCGCGAAAATAGCCAACCAACGACGACCTCGTTTTTCTAACATTAAATAAGCGATCCAATGGAATGGGCACTCAATGTTAGAAAAGGGAGGTCTGTTTGGGTAGACTGTAGTAGTAGTACTTTCGCGAACATACATTCAAAGCTATAATAAATCGACTTTTTGGTGGCCAGACGTGGCCCATTTATTTTAATAAATCTGATGAACAGATCCTAATAGTTAATAAAAAGATATGTAGTACCTAAATATGGAGTATTAAAACATTTTTTATTATAATTTTTTATAAATACACGTTTTCGATAATTTCGAATGAAGACTCAAAATACTACAAATTTCGAATTTTCCTAATCGTTTAATGTTTCGAGGAAGAATAAAATAGATTTAAAGACTATCGAGGGTGAATTGTAAAAAAAAAAAAAAATTTTTTTTTTAAAAAAAAAAAAAAAAATAAAAAAAAAAAAAAAAAAAAAAAAAAAAAAAAACATTATTACATGTATTTTATGCTAAAAAATGTTAAATTATGAAAAAATAGCAAACACAAATGGAGTGAATAAAATTTTATTTTTTTGACAAAGATTATAATCAAACAATAAACAAGAGCACAATTGTACTATTAATAGCAAATAATAGCACTAATAGACAGCTTCAGCAAGGCGTTGACGCAAACGTGAACGCGAAGAAGAATGACGTCATTAAGTTCACGTAATAATAGCACTAATAGACAGCTTCAGCAAGGCGTTGACGCAAACGTGAACGCGAAGAATGACGTCATAGTTCACGTTCCACGCATGCGTTTGTAGAAGAAATCTGCTTCAGCAAATCTTTATTTCCCTTAACTTCCCAGATAGCGTCACATATGTATGACATCATATTCGTTTAATACGCTTGCGCAGAACACAAACATCCGGGTCCGTGGCTGGTTGATTAGCTTTCTCTGCTTATTAATACGCTTGCGCAGAACACGAACATCCGGGTCCGTGGCTGGTTGATTAGCTTTCTCTGCTTTATCAAAATCACTTCGATAGCAACTAGGAAAATATATTTAGATTAAATAAAATAAAACAAAACTTTTCCACTCAGTGTGAGGTATCCAGAAATCACTCCTAAAAATATGGTATAAATTAAGTCTTCTAGTTAGAATTTTTAACATGAAAATTTAATTATCATATAGATACAAGTCTAAGGAAGGTGCCTACTAAAAGATATGGCATTATATTTAGTCGTTTAATCATTGTAAACATAGGTAATCACAAACGTGAACCTTCTGCCTAAGCGTGGAATTTGTTATTTTCAACGTGGAGAACGCGAACAAATGACGTCAGAATAGAACCTTTCCTTAACTCACGTTTGGACGTGAGGAATTCTCTAGCGACGATTCGAAATGATGTCATGATTTCGTCATTCTAGCGCTCTACGTCATTCTCGGGCTACACGTTCGTGTTGCTGAAGCTGTCTATTAATACCAAATCGACTCAGCGGACCCGTTTCCTACAACGTAGCTGCCGGCGAACTGGTTTTGGCTGGATCACAAGGTCAGCTATCTCGCTTTAGCTGCTGACCGCTCATTGCAGCGGTCAGCAGCTAAAGCGAACTTGAATATAGATAACTCACGTTTGGACGTGAGGAATTCTCTAGCGACGATTCGAAATGATGTCATGATTTCGTCATTCTAGCGCTCTACGTCATTCTCGGGCTACACGTTCGTGTTGCTGAAGCTGTCTATTAATACCAAATCGACTCAGCGGACCCGTTTCCTACAACGTAGCTGCCGGCGAACTGGTTTTGGCTGGATCACAAGGTCAGCTATCTCGCTTTAGCTGCTGACCGCTCATTGCAGCGCTCCTTCCAGTCTATATTCAAGTTCCTTGATATACACCAGGGATGCATAGACCGCGGTCCGCCTCACTATGGGCTATTTTAATAAGTCACACAATCAACGAAATATTATACTGTAGTTTTGAACTTACATTTGAACAATGCATTTTCATTTTTTATTTTTATTGTATTTGTATGTATGAAATACGTAATTTAAAAAAATTGTACATGCGCACAAGTACAAACTTTTATTTAAAAAAAATTTATTAATAAAGAGAGTTATTAATAAGTATTGCAACATCTCATCTCAGACTGCCTGTTGGCGGAAACTAATAATTCTTAAAAAAATTTTAACAGTTATAATTTCGATATTAAAGAATTTTAAATTTTAATCATTTAATTTTTTTATTTTATTTTTGTTTACATTAAACAGTTCTCTTTTTGAAACTTATCTGTATAAGTTTATATGTATAACTTTGTGTTACTATAAATTGTTCTCTTTTATATTTTTGTCTAAAAATCGAAGATATTATATGTTATCCGATAAGGAAGTGACAGGTCTTTTATTCTACAAGATGGAATATCGACGGTATATCGTATGCAGTGTATATCGCATGTTAGCTGATAGTAGTTTGTTATTTATTTAGCAAAAAATCGATGGTTACAGATTTTCATTATATCCCACTATATAAAAGATGTTTTATGCATTTTTACTTATAAAAATAATCATGTTATCCCATACATTAGTTATCTGGTCAAAAGTTTATGGAACATCTTGGGCAATCGAAGAACCAGATTGCAAAAGGAATAAATTCTTTTATTACCTAACAACTGCAATCTTTATGATTTTATTACATCTTTACACTGCACTGCAAACGATGTTTTTTATTCACGAAATGAAAGATTATCAAAACTGGTATGAAGCAACAAACATAGCAGATGTTATGTCAGCGATTTTTACAACAGACTATATGTTCATACGTCGCAAGGAATTAAGAAAGATTATTCATTGTGTAGGAAGTTTCGAATTTTCAACTATGAAGAAACAACCTCCTCGAAATAAAAAAAATATGCTGATGATTGTTACACTCTTATTCTTTACCAGTTATTTAAGCATTGTTAGTACTTCTGTAATTTCTTGGGATATTGATATCACTTTTTATGATTATTTTCCCATGTTTAACGGCACTGATATTCCTCAACAGGTAAAATTATTTTTTGTTTTATTAGAATGGTATGTTTATGTTATCTACGGATGGGGTAGTGTTGCCTTTTTCATTCTTCTTTATAGTGAAATTGCGATTCAGCTTCGAGATCATTTCAATTGTTTCTGTATTGAATTAAATAATACTTATAAAAGTAGCGTTTTTTTTAGTTTACATGGTTTTCGCAAGTTTTTGAAAAAACATGATGATCTTTGTGACTTGGTGACAGAAGTTGATTGTATATTTTCTTCTGTAGTACTTTTATGGTTTGCAGATTTTTTAATTGCTGTATGCGTTGAAGTGAATGGATTCCTTGCTGGGGAAAATGATACTTTCGTAGCTGTTGGAGGATCTTTGATTATTACTCTTGATTTAGGTTATGCAGTGGTTGCTATGATTGTTATATGTCTGGCAGGTTGTTCTGTTCATGAAGCTTCTGTTAAAACAATTCCTGCCATCGTTAAATTAACTCGTTTAAAATATGTATCACTTCGTTCGTTATACGCAGATATTCAATTATTGATAATCAAAGTTAGTGGTTCTCCTGCTTATCTCTCGGCTGGTAAATGTTTTGTTATTTCTAGAGGTCTTATCCTTACACTTCTTAGTATTTTATTAACTTATATATTACTTCTAGCACAAATGAATCCAAAAGCAATGAAGTACATGACTGAATTAAATAAATGATATATGTATTCAAGTTAATATCAAATTTATTTTTAAGACTTTCTATATGTAAAGCATAAAAATAAAATATATGTTGTAAAATAAATACGTGATTTATTAAAGATTTTATAAGTTGTATTTCATTTAATTTGTGGTTTAGATTCATATTTTATTAACAAATCAGACTTCATTCGATGAATGTAGATTTAACAGTTTATTGAATTACACAAGCAGTAAACCTAAGGTAAATTCCTGTTGGGGAGAGATAGTTTTAAAATCACGCTACTACCGTATATAGCTCCCATAGCCAACAATCTAAATATAGGAATAAACTGCTCAATATTAGCAACGAGTGAAGCCATCTCGCTACATTGGTTTACCCCACCAGCAGAGCCGGATTTGTATTTATGGGGGCCATAGGACGAGCTAGCTTTGAGGCCCCTAAAAATTCAAATCAGCTATGTCTAATTTTAAATGCTCCTTGTTCGTAAAATCGACGATATAGCAAATTGACTGTTTTAGTAGCCAGACTTATCCCATTTATATTAATAAATATGATGACTAGATTCAAATAATTAATAAAAAGAGTGTAGAACTCCAACACTATAACCTCACTACTTCAGTGGCTAGTATTGAACAGTCTATCCCAAGATCTATTCATATATTTAAATCGTTGATGATCGCCAGAGTCCCTAGATAGATAGAGTAGCGCATTCCTTTGCGCCACCAGATGCTGCCAAATCAGCCATTTTATATCATGTTGGATAGGGAGTTATCATTGTGTTAATAGCTTTCTAGTTATTTTTTTTATGAACATGCCATGTTATAGTGCTATAAATTGTTATAATCCAACAGAAAAGGGTCATTGAATCTTTCCTTTGCCGCAAGGTAAAAGCAATTAGATTTAAAAAAATGGTTACAAAATATTAGAAGGAAAAGTTTTCCAAATACGATCTTCGTTTGTCAGGTAAGCAACTGCTGTATTTGTAAATTAGAAACGAAACATAGTATTATGGTTTACTTTCCATAAAGTTACTCTTGATTATCGATCGGTAGGAGGATATAAAATGGCGGCTAAATGCACTACTATATCTAGGGACTCTATTGAGCGCTCCAAAACCATGCCATCTAACGATCTTTTTAGTTATGCAAATAATCTCGCTACAAATTAAATAAACTAAAGACATTTTCATAATTTTTTTTTATTTTGCATTCATCTTGCATTACATATATAATCTCAGAAATATAGAATATTTCATACATCAGTTGTATTAGTAAACAATTTTGTAGTATTATTACTATTAATTTGAAACAAGAATATAACGTAACTCAAAGTGACACCAATTAAAGTTAATAATAATCCTCTTGAAAGTGTGAAAAAGTTTCCTGCTGTTAATACAATAGGACAGCAAATTTGTCTGGAGGTTAACAACAAAACATCATTGTATACAGATTGAGAAGTGAGTCGATTAACGTGAATAGCTTTAACAAGATTAGGGATAATATTTTGAGCCGAAATGGATACGCGACTACCACAGTCACAAGTAATCAATATAATGCTAGAATAATATATAAAATCCAATATCATAATAGTTGCACTACCCTTATAAGTCAAACCAACTTCTCCAGTTAATATAGTGCTAACTTCCGTGCAGACTGCCGAAATGAAAACAGCAAACCAAGTAAATACTGCAGTTCCGAATGCGTTATCCATATCCGAAGTTAACTGATTCATTTTATCATATTCTACAGCTAATTGTTTTATTAAATGATCGGAATTCATAGAAGAAATCTTCGAATTAAGATAATCGAATAAATAGCAAAGTCTGTTGCAATAAAAACAAAACAATAAAATGCAATAAGCTAAAGTACTGAGTACGTAAATCACGAAAAGCAACCAATCAAAAATATTTAGTATTAAAACTAATTCTGGCTGTTTAATCATAATATTTACAAATGGAATAAAATTATTATTCAAAATGGCGACTTTAACACGTGTAACGGTTATCGAAATTATAAGCATATAAATAAAAAGAAAAGCCAAAACAGATACCACTAATATTTGTTCTTGTTGATGAGATGCTCGTAAATTTTGCACTGATTCATCCATTAATTTGTAAAATGATACATAGATTTTTCTTAGACGTTTTCTTCTAGAGACTAATATATCTATTGTTATTAAACTAATAGTTAATTGAGATAATGATGATAGATTATACCAGATGTTATGATTTTCAAAAATATCATCTAATGCCAATAAAAATTGATAAATGCAATACACATGAAATATTATTAGGTGGATGTAACTCCTCCGGTTGCTTTTGTTCACTGCATTTTCAGTCTCTTCTATTAAATGAGACACTCCTAAAATCTCTGACCATACAAAGTAGACAGTTGGAACACTTAGTGAAAATCGTTTTTTTTCTTTGACATCTTCGGGAAAAGAAGATATAGTAGTGATAGAAGACTTAACATCCGCGTAATCCTGATCCATTCTATTAATGTCAGTAACAGATCACACTGTAAATGCTATCCTTTCTTTCTTAGAAAATTGAACGATTTTTTTTTCCGTTAAAATCGATATAATGCAGTATGGAAAACTGATAGAATATATCGCACCGAATAAAGATAAACATCTACTATAATTTATGCGAATAAATGAATAATAAATACTGTCAAATATTCTAATATATTCAATATAATGTTTTTAAATATTTCAAAAAAAATTATACTTTTCATCAATTAAATGCGTCATTTTATTGATCACTTGTATTTATAAAATATTTTCATAAAACATTCAAGAAAATCATATTGGAAATATCTAAATTTACAATAATGTACGGGATTCAAACTCGAAACTATAGAAAATCTAATTTCTACCGAGTTTTTACAAATTCTTACGTTAAATTAGTGGCCGACAATCTGTAATCTCAGGTCAGATAAATTATCATCATTGCTTTTGGTCCTCAATTTATTTTTATTCGTTAAAGAAAATATTAATAAAAAATTTTTAAAGAAATGGATACAAAGTCTCATTAGTTGTAAGCTTAATTACAACCATTTTTCTAGTCTTGATCACTAAATCCTCCATATGCAGTTAAGTCCGTCTGAACAGATCAGATTGAAGAGCTCACTTTTACTGGAAATCCATCTAAGATTCTAGTTGGACCTGGAACTCCTATGCAGGGCCGCATACAAGCATGTGCTTTAGCTCAGGGCCTCACAGTCAAATATAAAAAAGGATATACAACTAATAATTTTATTGTGTAAAATATTAAATTTTAAAATAAATCGAATATAAGCAATTAAAATGCATTTTTTTGTCAACAGAGGACGCCATACTCCATTTTGGTAGAATACTGTGTGGTGGGGCGAAACCACAGAACACAGAATAGTAATAGAAGGAGCTTGCACTTAACTCTATTTCTCTATCGATTCTTCCGACCAAAAAAAAAATGTATATACATTTACTTTAACAATTAATTTGAACAATAAACAGTCTAAAAACGTTTTATAAATAATTTTGAAAAATTTTACTATTTCTGTTAATAATTTAAGACAATAATTAGCTATCAAAATTTGAAAAAATCAAAAATTAATTAATTATTGAAAAAATATTATTGTCCTTTAAATTGTATCTATTTTGTTATAATTTACTTTAATAATTATTTTGAACAATAAAAAATAATTAATTTATTGAAAAAACAATATTTATTATCGTTTAAATTGTATCAGTTTTATTAGGTATGTTCTAATTTTTTTAAGTGTACATTATCATTTAAATGTTTACAATAATGATGTAATCTGATGTTTACATATTTCCTAAGAATACATTCTACTAACCATATCTTGAATTAAATACACTTATTTACATCGAATTTCGCTAGTATAAATAGTTGCATTTATATTATATTCTAAGTTTTTTAAGAGACCATTGCTATGCAGAAGAACACAAAACAATATATGAAGAAAACAGCTGTTAACATTTTCCTAAATCGATAAAGACTTTACAAATTTTACTTTTTATTTTACTTAATATGTTATTAAGCAATTAATAATGTTAATTAGGATATCTACTTACCTTTTCACGCTGCTATTTCTAACTGTACTTACTGTTATTTAAATACAGATTCTTCTAAAAAATCATATTTTAGCATATCTTAAATAAAAAATAAATGAAGCAATCAGGTAATTTTATTAATAAATTAAATACACTTATTTATATTCGATTGTTCTATTATTTATTGAAAAAGAAAACAAAAAATTCGTTTATTTGCAGCAAGAAATTAGATTATTATTTGTATGCCAAATAATATTTAAGTAATGCATAATTGTAGGAAAAATGTTTAACTCGTATTATTCGTAACGAAACTAATTTTTACTGCCTTCACTAAGCGAAGTAATTTGTATTTTTATGTAAATATTTACTCGTAAAAAATAAAGTTTTATTTCGTCATTTATTTTTTTAATTATAATTAACAACCACGTTTATTAAATCATCCAAAATTAAATATGTTTGTTTTTCTAAATGATGTTGATCAAATATAGCTGGTATAGCATTCCACCGTAGCAATTTCTTACCAATTGTCTTCAAACCGATCATCAGTGAAATGGTTCTGAAAAATAAATTAACAATAAATATTTGACCTATACTTATCACAAAGTTCCAACTTTAAGGAATGCAGCCACGTGAAATAGCTATAAAAGACTAAAGCGATAATACTCTAAATAATTTCCAGTTGTATTTTATTTATATCACTTCGTCGCCATGTTACGGCATTACCCGAACACTAAACTGACCAATGGCTTTACATATAAAAAAAATTATCGGGGATTTATTTATAACTAATCGAAGCGATTGTATTATTTGAGATTTATATTAAAATACAAACAGATTTCCCCCTATCGCCGATTAGCGATGAATCAATTTGAAAAATGGCGGAGAAGTGATGTCACATAAAGTTCTAGTTTCAAAATTATCCTTATTAACATTACTTTAGAAAGTTAAAGAAATTATTTCTGGCAATAATCACAGGAAACTTTATAAAAAGTAAACAATAATACTATATTTCTTTTCTAATTTATAAATACAACAGTTACTTACCTGGCAAACGAAGATCGTATTTGGAAAAGTTTTCTTTCTAAAATATTTTTTAACCATTTCTTTTTATCCGTAATTTCTTTTATCCTCCGTAAAGGAAGGAGTCTATGACCCTTTTCTGTTCGATTAAAACAATTTACAGCACTACAACAAGGCATGTTCTTAAAAAATAACCAGAAAGCCCATGAATGTAATGCTAACGCCCTTTCTAATAGGATATAAAATGGCCGATTTGGCGGCCTCTAGTGGCAGAATGCGCTACTCTATAAATCTAGGTACTCTATCTGGTTTGAACCACAGAACACAGAATAGTAATAGAAGGAACACTACCGTGTTTATCATATAAACGATTGAAGCCAGTGTCCGCCATATTGGAAATCTGTCAACTTGCACTTAACTCTATTTCTCTATCGATTCTTCCGACCAAAAAAAATGTATATACATTTACTTTAACAATTAATTTGAACAATAAACAGTCTAAAAACGTTTTATAAATATTTTTGAAAAATTTTACTATTTCTGTTAATAATTTAAGACAATAATTAGCTATCAAAATTTGAAAAAATCAAAAATTATATAATTAATTATTGAAAAAATATTATTGCCCTTGAAAATTTTACTATTTCTCTTAATAATTTAAGACAATAATTAGCTATCAAAATTTGAAAAATCAAAAATCAATTAATTATTGAAAAAACAATATTTATTGTCCTTTGTGTTTTGTTAGGTATGTTCTAATTTTTTTAAGTGTACATTATCATTTAAATGTTTACAATAATGATGTAATCTGATGTTTACATATTTTTTAACAATACATTCCACTAACCATATCTTGTGATTTTCTAGCAGTTCTGAATGTACTTACAGTATATAATTTACTTTAATAATTAATTTGAACAATAAAAAATAATTAATTTATTGAAAAAACAATATTTTATTGTCCTTTAAATTGTATCAGTTTTGTTAGGTATGTTCTAATTTTTTTAAGTGTACATTATCATTTAAATGTTTACAATAATGACATAATCTGATGTTTACATATTTCCTAACAATACATTCCATTAACCATTATCGGTTATTTCCATTTCTCCATACTCCATATCACTGCCCAGATTTCTGTAATTCATCTACAGTATATTTGTAGTAGATTTTCTTTTTGATGGTATTCTTTCTTTTGTTTGCACTTGCAAATAAGCAAGTGCAAACAAAAGAAAGAATGTTGAGGAAATATAGTTGGGACAGCATTATTTCTGAGTCTAACGCAACTTAAGGATGTTCGATGTTTAAATTCTTCTTAGTAAAATATGAAAATTAATTTATTTCTACTTAAAGCTTATAAAACCCTCTGTTTTTAATATTTATTAGAGAAATACTTTTCTCATTACATCCAATTAAAGCATTTTACACAACTACCACAATTGATTTGTACATTTAACTTACACACAATAAATCCAGCTATATATTCTATAATATCACCAGATATGCTTGAAAAATTTCCCAGTGTAAGCATATAAGCATGATCATCGGTTATTTCCATTTCTCCATACTCCATATCACTGCCCAGATTTCTGTAATTCATCTATATTTGTAGTAGATTTTCTTTTTGATGGTATTCTTTCTTTTGTTTGCACTTGCAAATAAGCAAGTGCAAACAAAAGAAAGAATGTTGAGGAAATATAGTTGGGACAGCATTATTTCTGAGTCTAACGCAACTTAAGGATGTTCGATGTTTAAATTCTTCTTAGTAAAATATGAAAATTAATTTATTTCTACTTAAAGCTTATAAAATAAAGATCAATAAAGGTAAGGTTTTCTGATCTATCACCTTGAAATGAATAGAACATAATACAGAATTAGAAGGACTCCAGTTTTTTCTACGAACAACATCGATCCATTTTTTTCTACGATCAGGATCTTCAGGAAATCCAACATACAAAATAGTATAACTTCTTACATTTTACGCCCGTTCGAATGAATAAAATGATTAACTCACTGATATTAATTGAAAAACCAAATAAATTAGAAACTTATTTATGAAATGTAATCCTCTCCGAAATATTTTTTTCTTTCTTTTTTTTATCGTTTGTGCAACCGAATGCAACACAGTGAACCATTCTTATAAATAATGTGAGCTCTCCCTAAGCAGATTAATCATCAAATAAAAATACTCACGAAAAATTACATGTTTTATCAAACACACGCACGATCAGTTTGATAAAATACTTATGTTTTTAAAGAAAATTATCTGAATTTATTAAATCGTAGTACGAATTATTTTCTAATGTTTCTAATGAAAAATATATTTTCTACGGATGAACCCTTATAGAGGACTCGTACCTCAGGCAGGGCATATGTCAGGCCGATTTTTTTGTCAACAGATGACGCCACTTTCCACTCAGTAAGAGTACTAATGGCGGGGCGAAACAAGCCCTTCCACAGGCTGCCCACCGCTGCAAAGGGGTCAGCCGAATTGTGGAGGACGGGGAAAGGCCGGACCCCGTGATAAATATTTTCAAGGAATACGACCCGAGACTCGAACCTGGTGTTAGAAACTTCTAGTTTTCACTAAAACTTTCCTAGTTAAAACTCGATATGACTAGTGAGAACTAGTATTACCTAAAATTTCTTTTATGAGGTTAAGCCTACGGATGTTTTTGAACTCTGCATACAAACAAAAACTAAGAAAATAACCCAAGAAAAGTATATTTTAAAATAATATTGATACACGAATATATTCTTTGTGTAAATATCACAAAAGTGGAAACACAAAGAAGTTAGCAAGATTTACAAGAACGTGTGCAAATAAATTGGCACAACCATTATTCTTGTCCCGTGTGATGGTGAGAGGAATATGTTTGTGCAAGAATCAATCTTGCTTGAACGTGAGTAGTCATTTTATGTCAAAGTACTTTTTATTAATTATTAATGATTACCTAATGTTATCATTAATAGTTTCATTACATAATCACATAATTACGGCGCCGTAAGGTTAAATTCGCCTTTAAGTACTTTTCAATTTTTATACGGCCCGCTTCATCCTGAATATTGTTTATCCGGCCCGCGGCAGAAAATAACTGTCACCCCTGATCTACGTATTGTATATAGTATATTTTTTTGTTAACAGATGACGCCACTTTCCATTCTATTAGAATACTAAATGACGGCGAAACAAGTCCTTTCATAGGCAGCCTACTCCTATGGAGCGGTAGTGGTCAGCCCGATTGTGAAGGACGGGAATCAATAGAGAGAGCCAGACCCCATGATAAACATTTTCAAAGGTTAGGATTCGAGACTCGAATCCGGAATCTCCAGAGTGGAAAGCCAAAGTGTATTGTATGTATCATATTGTATAATCGAAGCGTCATATTGTATTTAGCACTAAATTAAAAATATATTTATGTGTATCATATTGTATAATCGAAGCGTCATATTGTATTTAGCACTAAATTAAAAATATATTCATAAATATATTTTTTTCTTAAAAATTATTTAATGTTATTAATATTCATAAATATTAATAACATTAAATAATTTTTAAGAACTGATAATGATATAAAGATTTTTATACAAATATCTGATGAATAGTAATGATATTCCATGCTCTTGGCCCCCTGTCAGCATACAAAATTACAATAATAAAATGGTTTAGTACTCAATATTGGGTTACTATACCTATTTATTAATTATTAAGATTTGGCCATCACACTTGCTAAAATAAGTGGGATACATTTGGCCACAAAAATGCCAAATTGCTATATTGTCGAATGTCCGTTCGCAGTCGGCCGGATTGGCCGCGTGGAAACGCTTCGGCTTTCCACTCTGAAGGACCCGGGTTCGAATCTCGGGTCCCACCTCTTGAAAATATTTATCATGGAGGACCCGGGTTCGAGTCTCGGGTCCCACCCCTTGAAAATATTTATCATGGGGTCCGGCCCGGCCCATCGATCCTCGTCCTCCACAATTCGACTGACCCCTCCACAGGGGTGGGCAGCCTGTGGAAGGGCTTGTAATGTAATGAAGTCAGATATATAGTCACTGAGAAACATACAAAAACTTGGACTGGGAGACGGTAAATTTAGTGTAGGATTATATATATAGCTTTTAATGAAAATAAAGTATATCTATATTGGAAACAATAATAATAAATAAAACATGTTTTCCACAATCTGGCTGACCTCTCCGCAGGGATAGTCAGCCTTTTTTTGCATATTTTACGCGTTTTTTGCATATTTTACGCCCCCTTTCCAATCAGGGAGATTACTAAGGGGGCGGGGCCAGTTCCAACCACGGGCTGCACCCACACCCGTGGAGGGGGTCCGGATGGTGAAGGACGGGGATCACCGGGCCGGGCCCAGCACCCCGAAAAAAATCCGGGACCAGACCCGGGACGCGAACCGGGGTCCTCCAGCGTGGTACGCAAACGCGTTACCACTCGGCCATCCGGCCGCCCAATAAAACATATTTGCGATTATGATATCCTGATTCAGATATGCCAATGCGGGAAAACGTGAGGGAAACATAAATATTTATTTTGTTTAGACTGACTGTCCTTCAATCATGTAAATAATAACAATTGAGTTCTCACTAGTTTCTCTTCTTGATTCACATATGAAATATAAACACCCTACCACAAGGCAGACGTATTGTCGTGTACAGATCAACCCTATGCAACGATCCTATTTCATAATATATTTTTTTGGGACCTTAGAATGTCATTCCGCCCCTATTCTACTGACGAAGCTGAATATGGGTTGAAGGACTTCAGCGACGAAATAAGCGCGGTATACGATATCTACTACTAATCAACAATAACCAGAGCAAATATATAATTGAATTTTATTGTTTTTTTATTTCAAAATAGAAACCATCCCCGTAGAACGGGCCATTATAGTTGTCAATCTTAAAATCCTATATCACATTACAAAACGTTAGATTATACAGGAGCAGGGCCTCCGAGATGGGATGAAATCCATTACTTTTCACACGGGCCCTGCATCGAAAAAGGCCCTACCGTCGGGCCTGAAGTGTCACATAACATGTCCGATAGTTCTCAGGCCTCCGACAGAGCACCCAAAGCAGTCGTACCAAAATAAATTTTTTTATGTATAACATAGTGTGTATATTGTATGGAATTTTGAATTTATTGCTACCATTTTTTAAATAAATGATTAATGTTTTATATGGCTATTTTAAGTGGGGCCCGGACCACAGACTTGTCATGGGCCAGAAAATTTCTCTCGGCGGCCCTGTACCGGAGGCATGGAAGAAAAATTCAAATTTGCCCGGGGCCTCGGAAAATTTCTCTCGGCGGCCCTGTACCGGAGGCATGGAATTTCCCTCGAAGAAAAATTCAAATTTGCCCGGGGCCTCATGAAGTCATAACGCGCCGCTGTAAATATTATTCATTAGAAAATACACCATTTTATGTCTTTATAGATTGACTCTGCAGCACGAAATATTGTCAAGATAAATATAATTAAGCTTGTATATGAAACTGCAACTGCACTTTCGCACCTTCTTATATTTTTCGCCCTAGGCAATTGTCTCGCTCGCCTGCTCTGTTTCATCATTTCATTAGATTCATCGATCTTGACAAGTTAATCAAGATCGATGAATTGACCACTCGATCCTTTTCAATATTTGATTTTATACATGTTTTTGTTAAAAATTCAAAATAATTAATTTCGAATTTATTGAAAACGATCGAGATTCGATCATACCAAGCAGGAGTCTATTGTCAAAAATTATATATTATGTAAATATTATATAATTTAAATGAAATTCACGTGTATTATTATTGGTATCTACTAAATGATCAAAATCGATTTTGATCATTTTAAGCATACATGATCCTCTAGCACAGGGATGGCAAACCGTTTTCTATGTAAGGGAAACATTTAAAATTTTCGAATTGACTCGGGCAGCATACGAGAAAAAAGAATAAAAAAAAAAGAGGTAAATCGCAATTATTTATTCATATATGATAAATTATGATATATGATAAGTTAGCATAGGTATAAATGTGATTTCTGGAATTGATGTGATCGTAATATATCCTAATTTTTTTTTTTTTTTAATATTAGTCACTGCTAATTTTAAATTATTTTTGATGTAAGTGTGTTAGCCGATTTCTTGTTTTACTTTTTACTAAACTCGTTGTGGGAAAAAATTGTTCACATATATTAGTTGTAGAAAATAACGATAGAATTTTTGCCGCATACTTATGTTGGGAAATTTGATTTTTTTAATAAAAGTTTTATAAAAATATATACCAAATTTTTTCTTCAAAGGTATCTTTCAAATCTAAATTACTTTACAAGTCTATTACCTCTAACTGAACTTCATTTGGTGCATTTTTTATATTTACTGAGAAATGTGCTGAAATCGTTTTCTCGGTTAAAGAACTTTTTATTTTATTTATTTATTTATACTATTTCGTAAGCACAAAATATTAATATGGGCCGCGGGTTGCCCAAAAAATTGTTCACATATATTAGTTGTAGAAAATAACGATAGAATTTTTGCCGCATACTTGTGTTGGGAAATTTGATTTTTTTAATAACAGTTTTATTAAAAAAATATACCAAATATTTTCTTCAAAGGTATCTTTCAAATCTAAATTACTTTACAAGTCTATTACCTCCAACCGAACTTCATTTGGTGCATTTTTTATATTTACTGAAAAAGGTGCTGAAATCGTTTTCTCGGTTAAAGAATTTTTTATTTTATTTATTTATTTATACTATTTTGTAAGCACAAAATATTAATACCGGCCGCGGGTTGCCTCACGCTGCTCTAGCAGATCCCAATAATGTACGCGAATTTCATTTAAATTGGATAATATTTACATAACATATCGTTTTGACAACAAATATGTTGCATGGTATGATCAAATATCGATCAATTTTCAATATGACTGATTCATCAACTATCGTATTCTCAAATGCGGCCATCAAATGTTTTAATACGACTATATATATTTTACGGTATAAATGAGAGCAAAAAAAGATGATGGTGGAAAAAATTTTTACAAAATGAGAATAATTATAATGACAGTTTTATTATCACAGTTATAAGTAGTACTCTCATCACAGTTATAAGTAAATCAGTTTTATCATCATATAAGTATGGCCCATTTGGGTAACCGAGCTTATTTGCATTACCATAGAAACGCATTATAGAATCTACTATAATTTTCATGGCGAACGAAATACGCACTCGCCGATTTATTGTCTATACCAACATTTCTCAAACATTTTTCATTCACGACCCCATTTTTCATTACGAGATTTTTCGCAACCCTTTTTCATTCATGACCCCATTTTTCATTACGAGATTTTTCACGACCCCAAGTATTAAATATAATGAAAATCCGATATACTAGAGTAGCGCTTCTCAAACTCTTTTTATTTACATTTTTAATTACGAGATTTATCTCAAACTTTTTTCATTCATCACCCCATTTTTCATTACGACATTTTTTGCCAACTTTTTTCATTCATGACCCCATTTTTCATTATGACATTTTTCCCGATCCCAGGTATTAAATATGAAATAAAACATACAAATACATAAATCATTTATACACATATATTAAATATGAAATAAAACGTACAAGTATATAAGTCATTTACACACTTGTTAAGATGAACACAATCAACCAACCACAGCTTACACACTTATTAAAATGAACACAATCAGCCAACTACACTGAAAATAGTCCAAATGTTAAATATTGGGCGTTTGTGAAATTACATATAAACTGAAATTCAAGGGTTTGAGTTTAATTTTTGTGACCCCAGCATTTTGCTTTGCGACCCCATTTGGGGTCGCGACCCATAGTTTGAGAAACGCTGTACTATATTATTAGTTTATATTTAAACCGATTTATTTGAACACCGGCATTATTAACCATCATTTTAGATTGATAGTAAAAGAGAAATGTTTTCATCATACTTATTTTATCAAACAAAAGCTTAATAAATTATAAGACAAGGTAGAACTATAAAATAAAATATTTTGAACACTGATAATGTTTTTAATAGTTAGTATATTTTCTGAGACGAGATAATTTTTAGCTAAAATTCCAGCATTTTGCTTTGCGACCCCATTTGGGGTCGCGACCCATAGTTTGAGAAACGCTGTACTATATTATTAGTTTATATTTAAACCGATTTATTTGAACACCGGCATTATTAACCATCATTTTAGATTGATAGTAAAAGAGAAATGTTTTCATCATACTTATTTTATCAAACAAAAGCTTAATAAATTATAAGACAAGGTAGAACTATAAAATAAAATATTTTGAACACTGATAATATTTTTAATAGTTAGTATAATTTCTGAGACGAGATAATTTTTAGTTAAAATATTCATTGTATAGAGACTGCAACATTACGTCTTTTTTAAATATAAAGACATATACTTAAACTATACTATGATTAAATATATTAAGTATGTATTATGCCATATACATTATTCCATAATAATACTGTAATTAATTTATAATGAAAGATGATGATAGAAAAATTCGTGTATTGGAATATCCGATTTTTTCATTTTATTTTAGTTTTTGTAGTCCTTATTATGAGATAACATACAGATCAGCCCCTTTATCCATTTTGAAACAAAAAATAAAGAAATATACATTTATTGTTTTAATAAGTGTGCATCGTTTCATTTTATTTATAAAATTATTTTAAATCATATTAAATTCCGGAGCTCCTAGATCAGCTCTGATGTGGAGCATCTCATACAAGGCCCTTTTATACAATATATATCTTTATAAAAATAGAATAAGATTAATAAAATCGCCTGTTAATTTGTTCTCTTGTCATCATTTGCGTCGAGAGAGATTTCCATTTCGGGTAGGAAACAGGTAGACAGCTACATTCTTTGAAGTAAGCCGCCGCCGAGTTGACAATGTTATCGTGACACTGCCACTGATATCGATAAAGATTGTATTTCTGGTTTGATTATCGCCCGGTTTGGACATACATTAATTAATAGAACTTTGTTAATTTTATTATCCATTTTGAAACAAAAAATAAAGAAATATACATTTATTGTTTTAATAAGTGTGCATCATTTCATTTTATTTATAAAATTATTTTAAATCATATTAAATTCCGGAGCCCCTAGATCGGCTCTGATACAAGGCCCTTTTATACAATATATATTTTTATAAAAATAGAATAAGATTAATAAAATCGCCTGTTAATTTGTTCTCTTGTCATCATTTGCGTCGAGAGAGATTTCCATTTCGGGTAGGAAACAGGTAGACAGCTACATTCTTTGAAGTAAGCCGCCGCCGAGTTGACAATGTTATCGTGACACTGCCACTTATATCGATAAAGATTGTATTTCTGGTTTGATTATCGCCCGGTTTGGACATACATTAATTAATAGAACTTTGTTAATTTTAAAATTGAGATCTGAATAATTCTGTTATTAATGCTCAATTGTTAAATTTCGGCTCGATAATATAAAATATACTGCAATTGTTAAGAAATAATTTATAATAAAATTTGCAACTATTCCAGTCATAGATACTGACCATATTTCTTTCTAGGTCAAGTGCAGATAAAGTAAATGATTAGGGAAATATTAATAAATAGAAGTAATAATTTATTTTTAATATATGATTTATAAACAAAACTCGGCAACGCCGGGTATTACAGCTAGTATAAAATATAAATTACTGCAATTGTTAAGAAATAATTTATAATAAAATTTGCAGCTATTCCAGTCATAGATACTGACCATATTTCTTTCTAGGTCAAGTGCAGAGAAAGTAAATGATTAGGGAAATAAATAGAAGTAATAATTACAGTATATAGATTCTTGCAAAAACTTAATGCTGTTTATTTCACTGTATAATTGTAGTCAAAATTTTTCATGTACAGTAGTTATTTATGGAAAGGTTACGAATAGTTTATATATTTGTGCTTTGATCTTACATAGAAAATTTATATGTAATTTGCATTAAACGACACATCGAAAACAGTAATCCATGAATAATTTGTGCAAATTTAATTGACCATTTTAATAGAACAAACCGGAATTTTTGCTATTCGATAGGTAACAGGAAAAATGTATTGTCTTAATATTAACTTAGCATCAAATAGTTAATTAATTATGTGAATAAATTCGAACCGAAAAAATTGTAAAACAGTGAACTACAGTTTTTAGATATCAATCAACTTTAAAAAGTTGTTTTACTTTCGATAAGTACAGTAATTAATCAAATTTTTTAGTTATATTTCGCGTTATTTAAATATATGCTAAATACAAATTATAATTTAAAATATATTTATTTTTAAATTTACAAATTTATGTACAAAAAATGACACCAACATAATACGATATACCAGTATAACATTTGTCAGAATTTCTTTGATTTAGAGTCAAAAACGCGAATTACAGATAAATTCAGGACTTGTTATACAGAAACTTCTAAATCACCGATAAGCTCGTTCATTAATCATCTATATGATTACAGTTACGGGAGATTGAAATCATTTGTAACATGAGATAATAAAACAAATAAATGAATGCGTAAAGCGTTATGTATCGTACTACATTACTTCACACTTCATTAAATAGTGTTTAAATTTTATAAAATTACTGAATTGCAGTTAATATTTTTTATATAAACCAGCCAGATTACAAAGCAGTAAATGCGGGACAAGTTATACAAAAATAGAAACATCCTTTCGTAAGTAGTTATTCATAATGTTCTATTTTACTGTGTTCCACTAGTTACTTACTGTTAATTAACGATATCTTTGAATATTTTATGTTTTTTTTTTTATTTTTATATTGATTGAACAATATAAAAACATTATAAACATCATTTTTAAGTTTATTATTAATGAAACTGTTTTAGTAATACTTTAATATTAATATGACTGATTCTACTTCAATTGTAGACTGTGATGATAATTCCACGTATTACGGATGAACTTTTTAAGAATGTACTCCAAAAAATATAAGTTATTTCTATAACTCTCGTGTAATTTCGATTACCAAAATATCATAACTAATCGATTATTATAGGATATCGATATAACGATAACGAAAATTGAAGAAATACTGAATACTTTCCGGGATTTCCTATATGAGTTCGGAATTTGGCTGGTTTATTTTATTTATTTTTTTGCTTTAAACAAAATTTGAAACTTAATGGTTGTGTTCTCATGATTCTGTTGCACTTTTAAATTATATTTCTAGGATAAGTTGATTTAATTTTAAAATTACAACCTGATTCTAGTAAGTGTTACAGCTGATTTATTAGTAGAAATGTAAGTAAAAATGTTAAATTATCTCCAGTTTCTGGAGAATCGAACTCTTGATAATTTTTTCTTGCTTTTCTAAATACAGTTGGCTAATTTTCCATTCTATTTACAGTATATATACACATACGAAACATTAAATTGCACTTCTGTCGTGAATTAGAGAACACATTTTCAAATGAAAGAGTAGCGAGTAAGTCGAACATTTCATTCGATCGACGAACGATTCACTGTGTAATTTTCTATATTATCAGAACAGCTGCTGCAATAAAAAACACTACTGCTGTTTTTAAACGAAGCACTTAGAGTCAAATGTGATATCTTTGGTGATTTTGAACTAATCGTTTTATTTTGACGTATATATCGAAGATTCCGGAGTATCTTTCTCTTACAAATAAATATAAAAAACAGATAGACTCCGTGAAGAGAATTTAATATTCCAGCTACGGTGTATAATTTGTATATTCCAGAAATCCAGGGAATAAACTCTGTGATCCATATCATACCCATGATCAAAAACAATTTGATGTACAGATAAAACCTATAAAAGAGAGAAATGTGAGCGAATTTTTAACATAAAAAAATAGCAGGAAACAGCAGGAAAAAAAAATATGGCATTAAATGTTTATTGAAATTATGTACGTTAAATTGGAAGACGATGTGGAAAATTTATTCCAAGGCAAAGTTGCAGATAATATTTTTGCATTGCGTGTTTCTGTCAACATAACTGTCATCGTTTATCTCAAATGTAATGTTTATGTCCACGTCATTCTGGATTTCCATTATCGACTCCGATTTAACGCACTGTTTATTATTTAGAACAAATTATAAATCTTACCTTTTCTTGTCCTTTTTAATTTGCAAGATTTTAGTGGTGTTACTAAACTTTAGCAATGTCCATACTGTCAGGATAAAAAATATCAAGTTGGCGAACAGTATCAGTCCGACGGGACCGTTGAAATATATGAGAAATGCAGGCGTTCCACTTAACCAGCAGCGCTTGATTCCTACGTTAGGACGATACTCAAATGGAACTAAATCCGTGTTATCCAAAACCAAAGCCGGAAGTGAAGCGAATAAAGTAGCAATCCAGGCATACAGAGCGTAATACAGATACCTTCTTTTACTAGTAACGGTGCGTTTGGGTTTCATTCCTGAAATGGTTCGCCACACGTCATAAGCCATAATATTGGTCCAAAAGAAGGTAGCCAAGAAGGTAACGTGAATAACATACCCCACAGAAATGCATATTGATGTTGCGAACTTCCTCCTGAGCATCAAATCAAAGATGAGGAACGTATAGGTGATTGCCAAACATCCACACAGAGATAACAATATCTTTCCGTGTAAATTTTTAAACTCCTTTATAATGTTGTAGACCACAGCTATCACAAGCAAACAGATTAGAGACAATATTAAACAAATGACAATGATAAAATAATATTTTGATCCTGATCTTTCAATGTCCACCGAGTGAGTGATATTAGTGAAATTTTCTGTTAGTTCATTAACTCCTACGGTAACATTCATCATAAATACTACATCTATGTGTGTGTTAATGAATTACAGCATAATAAATGATAACGACTACGAAACAGTACAGTAGTCAACTTACTAATGGGAAGTCAGCGGTGGAATAAACACAGATCGAATGACTTTTTCGATAGACATAATAATGCGGTGACTAAACGATTGCTCAACAGAGGAATTTCTAACTTTCACAAAAGATAAAGAAGGAAGTGATGTGTAAATTCCTATCGACTACAGAATAGAAATTATGTTTTCCATTCTGAATGACTGTCTCGAGTATGTACTTGTACTTTGGATCCTTTTAGTATACTTACGATCTGTTATTTAACTACTAGGAAGTAAAAATATTTTTGGTTTACTACCGACTGAGTAATAACCATTATTTATTATTATAAACTAAGTACAGCAAAGGCAATAAACTAAGCTTAAAAATATTGGCTTTGTTTATAACATTGTTGGAATTTTAGAAAGTTGCATAATTTATGTATATAGATAATAATTGATCGAAATATAATCCTTAAGCAACTTATATTTAAACAATTTACGGTTACCAAAGAAGGAAGTAAGGAAGTGTACCAAAGAAGGAAGGATGCTAAAGAAAAAAAATTATCAAATTTTCTCAGCTGTTAAAATTTATAAACATTTATTTGCCGTTACATGTAAACAACTGATAATACATTAAGTATTCCCATGCTGATTGCTTTCCTAGAAAAATTGATCTCGCTACTCTTAAATGATTTTAATCACTTAATAAAAATGCAAATATTGCATTACAGTACGTATTATACGTACTTTACTTTCAGTTTTGGAATAATTAAAGATACAGGATTAAAATAATTAATCAGAATCATCTCCAAAGGACAAATGCTATGTTGAATGGCATAAAAATCTATTAGATAGTTAAGTCCAGCAGGAGAAACTCGGAAGTTCGAATATACTGATATCCAGATCATCTTCAATGACTCGATCTTTGTATTAAATATAAAAATTCAATAATTAATTCAAAATATGCTTTAAATAGTATCTCGGAAATTTTAGTTGAAACTAAAGGATTAAATGAAGCGGTATTTCTTTGTATTAAATATAAAAATTCAATAATTAATTCAAAATATGCTTTAAATAGTATCTCAGAAATTTTAGTTGAAACTAAAGGATTAAATGAAGCGGTATCGAAGTTAGCTTTATTATTAATTAATGAATTTTTACCGTGATTAATTAATTAATTCAAAAATTATTAGCGGAGACAGACAGAAACATGAAAATCTCACTTTTCTACGTAAAATAAAAGATGAATATAGCCAAATATAGAAAATTTTCTAAGTTAGCTTTATTTCTAGCTTGGCTTTTTGTGATAATACATTCCAGTGCCGAGAATGAGGCGAGCGAGGCAGTCGCCTAGAACGAAAATTATGAGAAGGCGCGAAAATGAGGTTGCAGTTTTATACACAAACTTAATTATATTTATCTTGACAATATTTCGTGCTGTAGAGTCGATCTACAAAGACATAATAGTATATTTTTCTGATGGATAATACTTATCAAGGGAGAGAGAAGCCAGTGCGAATTAAATTGTTATTATTTACATGATTGAATAACAATCTGTCTAAACAAAATAATATTTGTTTCTCTAAAGTTATCCCGCATTGACATATCGGAATCAGGATATTATAATCGCAAATAAACTTCATTTATTATTATTGTTTTTAACATTGATATCACATTATTTTCATTAAAAATTGTATATAATCCCAGTCTAGGTTTATTGTCTTCCAATTCAGTCCAAAATTTTTGTTTGTTTCTTAGTGACTATGTATCTGACGCCATTAAATTACCGGTTCCAAAATATTAGATACCGTAAACTGGGGGTGGCTTTGGCCCAATTTTGGAAACGTGTTTCTGTTTGAAATTTATCTCCAATTTTTAAATATGTAACAAAAAACAATAAAAATATAAATAAACAAATGTTTTTTATGACATCTTTAAAAATTGGTGATAAATTTAAAACAGAAACACGTTTCCAAATGGGCCAAAGCCACCCTAATGGGCCTAAGTCACCCCAGTTTACGGTATATAATGTGCTTAAATAATAGAAAAGGGAAGGTGCCATTTTCTAATGTCGCCTCAAGTGACAAAATATCTAGATCCGGCGCTGTTATATTCTATGTTATTTTGTATTTGATGATGATATTCTTGAAAGTAGTTCATTTAAAGTGTTCGTGAATTTTCATAATTCATCATTATAATCGCGTCTTGTTTTTATTAAAATCTTACTAAGAGAATAGTTCAATAAATAAGATAACAAGACCTCTCATTGCGTAAATTTATTCAACTTGTACATATATTTATAAACAATAGCATGGTCTTTATACAGATTATTTTTCCAGATATTCTCTATACTTGTCTAAATGTTTGTTTCAACAGTACATGAAGGCAACTATGCCAGCATTGAAGAAGTCAGTGTCAAGTAACTAAAACCACGTTATGATTGGCTTGCTGAACTTCCTCGTCCGTTGTGAATCACTTGCTACCCAGGTGCCTCTTCAATGATCCGAAAAGATGAAAATCACTGGGTGCCAGGTCCGGTTGTAGGGAGGTACAGTACCTCCCATTGATAACACAATAACGAGTCACGTGTGTTGTTAACGGAGAATGGTCTAGAGTTGTCGTGCAGCAACACGATGCCTGCTCATCTCAGGGCCGTGCTGTAGATTTTCTCAGTATGAGGCAAGTCTTTGAAATGCCGCCCCTTAAATGATTTTTTTTCTTTCTGTATTCTCGGCAGAGCCGGATTTGCATTTTTGGGGGCCCTAGGACTAGCAAGGCTTTGGGGCCCCTAAAAATTCAAATCAACTGCATCTAATTTTAAGAGCTTCTTATAACTTATAAGGAACCTTTAAAATTTTACTTTTTATCTAGCACTTTAATAAAAACCCATTTTTTCTTATTAAAAGTTTATAAATGTTGAAAACTGATTGATAATTTTGGGGCCCCCAGAATCGCGGAGCCCTAGGACGCAGCCTAGTCAGCCTATTGGTAAATCCGGCCCTGATTATCGGGATAAAGACTCTATATTTAGTGCTCAGGAGTACCTGTTTAATTTCAACATAACTATAAGTTAGTATTTAAGTGTGAAAACGTAAATTTTGTATCTGTTATCGCTCTATTTCCGCCCCCGTTTGGCCTAACATTTTATCCCATATGTACAATGTGTTTAAGCCTGACACTCAGGGTTTAAAGTACAATTTACACTTATTTTTATAGATGTCCCATTCTCTGTTAAGTTCTGTGCTAAATCTCACTTTCTGTGCAGCTGAAGAGGGGCAGTCCAGCCCAAAAGCGCTCCTGCATCTTTAGTTTTATTTTAAGATCCTATTAGCTAATTCAGATTTTGTTTTATTTTGATTTACTAATTTAAACACAATACAGCCACTTGCCACTTCTCCAGACAAACTAACATTAAAATCAAATATTGTCAATAACTGTAAGCTCAAAGCAGAACTATCAACATAGATCAATATATAAAAGCGTTGCGTAAAGATTTTTAACTATTGAAGAATGGTTCAATTGTATTTTGATTTCGCTGCTTATGCCGCCCCCTTACGGTGCCGCCTCTCTGCCTCATAGCACTGCACGGCCCTGTGCCCTTTAAACGTAAAAATCTGATCACACTACGTAGTTCAAAGTTTGACCATGTTTCCATGAGCGCTGCCATTTTACAACTGATGTTGGGAGAGTATAACCAAGAGTATGACTAAAGCTCTGGATTTAGAAAGTACCGCCATCTTTTCCCCCCGGCTGTTGCCGCTATTTACGGATGCCCATTGATAATGATACGTCACGTGACTCATTCCTCCCTTTTCGTCCTAAACCACGCGAAGCTCCAATGCTAAATACAGCAAATCGTACTTTATCATGTAATGAAAACAAATAGTTTTGCATTATATAAATAAATTTTAATATTATTATCTATTTTTAATCAATTTTACTTGTTAATATAGTAAAGAAACTGGCTTTATTTTTAGAATTTTTAGAAAAATTTTTTAGATAAATAAGAATAAAAAATTCTACATTAACAGGTATTTTGACTAAAATTAATTCATATAATAAAAATAAATTATAGTCAAGATAAAATCAGAATTATATATACTCATAAAGGATAGTAGTTACTACCTATGATTAGTAATTAATAAAATTTTTTAATAGTTATTTC